>JALIGW010000010.1:13665918-13908418 GCA_023053685.1 Diadophis punctatus similis | reverse complement strand
GACCAACATAATCAAATCTGAGCCAATTCACTGTATATCAATTGCAAATGGAAGGAACTGAAAAATCATCCTCACACAGAAATAGACTAGTGCTTATAAACATTCCCTTCATTCTTCCAACAGAACCTGCAAAAATGAAGGGAAAAATACCCAACATGAAGTTTGGATGAAAAAATTGGTAAATGAATAGGGAAACAAAAAAGGGAAATGTCTATGGAGATTTTCAGTCATCCAGGTCATAGTTGTCTCAAAAGTGCTTTTTCAAAAGGCAACTGGACTCTTTTTCCTTGAGGAGGAAGAAGAATCCTCCAACCATCCAGTCACAACTGATGAAGCTTCTTGGATGAGAAGCAAAACGTCTTCTTCTTCCTCAAGGAAAAACAGTCCAGTTGTCTTTTGAAAAAGCACTTTTGAGACAAAAAGGGGGAAACAAACCTAAATGGAAGTGAGGTAAAGAGAAGATTTAACTGGTGAAGAAAGAAAAGTCCTCTTACAACAAGGATTAAAATTCATTGGGCAAATAAAAAAATTCAAGCATCAGCTAACTTTAAGCTACACTGGGCATTCATGCTTTTCAGCAGCAAAGCACTGATACCTTCATCAATGATCCTTTGGTTTGGCCTGTTTCACAAGCCCGACATTTCACTGATGGACAGAACCTCATCCTCTTATATAAATATGGTATTGTGCATTTGATTTCTTTTTCTTTTTCTGCCATTTTAATTTGATACATGTTTCTGTTATTGTCTTGGGGTTCCTTGTCCTCCATTTTTTAAATGAGCGTCTTCTCCCAGTTTTTCCTTCAGTTTCATTGATCTTTGTTCTTAGCTTCTGCTGGAGTCCTTCTAGCTTTCTCCCCTCCCAACCCCAACCCCCCAAACTCTCATTATCTTCAACCAGGATCCTGGGATTACTTTTCTTCAGTACGTTCTGCTCATGTTTTCTATTGCCTTATAATATTTTCTCAGGACTATAATTCTCTGGTTCTTAGCCTTCCTTATCATGCCCCCCCCAATCTTTGGTAAGACTGATATCTTTCTTGCCTCTTCCCTACCCCATTTTCTGAGCAGTAATCTATTTGTTCACAATTTATAACATTCCTCTTTTTTCCCCATCCTGAATGCTGTTCCTTCTTTCTGATACTTTCCTGATATTTCTTTGTATACAAGCAATATTTTTCTCCTATCTGCTTGCTTGTTAATGTCACTGGTCACCCTTAGGGAGATTAAGCCTGTTTACCTTCCAGCTAGAAAGGTTCATAGTTGGGGCATAGAGGACTTCTCAGTGAGATTTAAAACATTTCTAGGTTATTTTTTTATTGCAAGATGCTACATCTACAGCCCTCTAAATCTTTTTTGAAATGCAGAAATATGATGCATATATTAAGGATATAAATACTATTCCTATTAGCTGTGCCATCTAAATCAACATGCAAGATTAGAGTCTTTCTTATTGCCCTTCTTCACAATATAGCCTCTGTGCTTTCACACATTTCTCAAGTCTTTTAGCTCTCATGGTTTTCCTTTGCAATAGCCTTCCACCCTGTTGTTAAGACATATCTTCTGACAGCAAAATCCAAGTTTACTTCAGCATTTATAAATAAAAATTCAAGACATGCATGTAAAACTGAGCTCCATGATTTTTCTTGTCCACACATTTTAACTAAAGCAGTGAAGTTTTACAAAAATTAAAAATCCCATTTGAACGGTTTCAAAAAATGAATTAACTGTTCATCTCCTTTTTTATTTTCTTTCCTTTCAAGCATACCAGTAGTTCTTTTATTTTCCTTTTAGTTATCTTAGACTTCAGCAAAGCATTCTTAGACTTCAGCAAAGCATTCGACAAAATAGATCACAACCAGTGGTGGGTTCCTACCGGTGCGGTCCACTCTATAGCACCAGTAGCGGCCCGCTGGTGATGTCACAGTACCGGTGCGGTCGGTTGCCGGTGCCTGGGTGCCGCCATTTTTTTAACATTTTTTTTAATTTTTTTAAAAAATTTCTTCTGTGCATGCCCAGAAGCCGAGCTTCTGGCACTGCGCATGCGCTGCCTTCCTACCCCACAGTGAGTCCAAGCAGGGGAGGATGGCTGAGGGAGTGAGTGAGACGCTGAAAGAATGGGCGGCAGGACCTATATCAGTTCCCCTCTCTTCAGCAGTCTGAGAAGCCATGAATGCACGGTGATGATCCTAGGCATTTTCACACGTTTGAGGCTTCTTGAGCTGCTGAGGGGAGGGGGAATGGGCGGCAGGACCTATCTCAGTTCCCCTCCCTTCAGCAGTCCGAGAAGCCACGCCCACCTGGTCACATGGCCAGCAAGCCACGCCTACCCGGTCACATGGCTGGCAAGCCACACCCTCAAAATAAGCCACGCCCACAGAGTGGTAGTAAAAAAATGGAACCCGCCCCTGACCACAACCTACTTCTTCGTAAGGTAGAAAAAAGTGGGATAGACAGCTTCACCATCAGATGGATTCACAACTGGCTGACTAACCGTACTCAATGAGTAGTCCTCAATGGGTCTAAGTCTACATGGAGAGAAGTAAGCAGTGGGGTTACCACAAGGTTCCGTCTTAGGCCCAGTACTCTTTAATATCTTTATAAACGACCTAGATGAGGGAATAGAAGGGGAACTAACCAAATTTGCAGATGATACTAAGCTGGCAGGAATAGCTAACACCCTAGAGAACAGGCTCAAGATCCAGATGGACCTTGACAGACTTGAACACTGGGCCCTATCTAACAAAATGAAATTCAATGCAGAGAAAAGTAAAGTCCTACACTTAGGTAAGAAAAACCAAAAATATACATATAAACTGGGTGAAACCAGACTCAATAGCAGTGACTGTGAGAGGGATCTTGGAGTCTTAGTAGACAACCAGCTAAACATAAGCCAGCAGTGTGCAGCGGCAGCCAAAAAAGTCAATACAATCCTAAACTGCTTTAATAGAGGGATACAATCTAGGTCTAGGGAGGTACTAATACCACTCTAAAAAGCCTTAGTTAGACCCCACCTAGAGTACTGCATCCAGTTTTGGTCACCACACTACAAAAAAGATGTCAAGACTCTAGAGAAAGTGCAGAGGAGAGCAACCAGGATGATTAGGGGGCTGGAAACTAAAACATACGAAGAGCGGTTACAAGAACTGGGCATGGCTAGTCTAGCGAAGAGAAGGACCAGGGGCAGAGGTGGGTTCCTGCCGGTGCGGTTAATAGCTGTTGTTCGGCGCAGAGCCGAAGACGCTGCTGCCATTCGGGGCGCGGGAGCTTTCCCCGGGCGCTTTCCCCGCCCGCATGGAAGCCGCCAATTGCGTTCTTTTGCCCTCTGCACATTCGCAAAGCGTTCTGCATGCGCAGAGGGCAAAAGAACGCAATTGGCAGCTTCCATGCGGGCGGGGAAAGCGCCCGGGGAAAGCTCCCGCGCCCCGAACGGCAGCAGCGTCTTCAGCTCTGCGCCGAACAACAGCTATTAACTGCACTGGCAAAAACAGGCAGGAACCCACCTCTGACCAGGGGAGACATGATAGCAGTGTTCCAATACTTGAGGGGCTGCCACAGAGAGGAGGGGGTCAGGCTATTTTCCAAGGCACCAAAAAGCCAGACAAGGAATAATGGATGGAAACTGATCAAGGAGAGATTCAACCTGGAAATAAGGAGAAAATTTCTGACAGTGAGAGCGACCAACCAGTGGAACAGCTTGCCTTCAGAGGTTGTGAGAGCTCCAACACTTGAGACTTTCAAGAGGAAATTGGACTGCCATTTGTCAGAAATGGTGTAGGGACTCCTGCTTGAGCGGGGGGTTGGATTAGATAACCTACAAGGTCCCTTCCAACTCTATTAATCTGTTAATCTGTTAAAAATCTTTTTACCCCCCCCCCAAAGAGGGTGAAAACTTGGGTGCGTCTTATACACTGAATGTAGCCCCAGCCACCCCCACCCTTTGGCCTCTGTCTTCCAGCAATTTACCTGTTTGCAGCAAAGAGGGAAGAGCCTGTAAAGCCAAGCAAGTCACTAGCAGCTTCCCGACCTACAGCTGATTTGCCACGTGCTAAAATGAAAGTGAAACTAGCTGCAGAGGCAAATAGCTGGGAGAGACACGCAGATTTTTATTTTCTGCTGAACTGGATGGAAGGGGGTAAGTGAATAACTATAAATGTCTGTAGAATGTTCAAATTATTAGAGTTATTTTTAAAGACTGCTTTATTATTGTTCTAGAGCCAGGGGTCTCCAACCTTGGCAATTTTAAGACTTGTGGACTTCAACTCCCAGAATTCCACAGCCAGCTTTGTTAGCTTTGCTGGCTGTGGAATTCTGGGAGTTGAAGTCCACAAGTCTTAAAGTTGCCAAGGTTGGAGACCCCTGTAAATCTAGACAACTTAACAAAATAAAGAAGCTTTTTAAAATAAATGCTTGCTCTGAAGAGGCCCAGTGCTATTGTATCTTCTTTTAAATAATAGAGAATAATGTATACTTCCAGAAATTTTAATTAATTTTAACAGCTCTGTACAATTATAGTCTGAAATGTAACAGTGTCCTGTTTAGTATTAGAGTTTAGTTACCTTGGAGTAGATCTATTTAAATAATTGGGAGGAGTTAGTGTGACTACATTTAAGAAAACTTTCTGGCATAATGTACATTTCTCCAATTCTTTGCTATTTCTATGGGTCAAGCACATATTGCACAGAAACACACAGCAAACAGTGTATATCGTCTGTGCTGTTTGCTGTTTGCTGTTTGGCAAATTGCTTGGAGGCAGAGGCCTTTTTTCCTTGTTTTCCTCCCCCAAAACTAAGGTGCGTCTTATACTCCGGTGCGTCTTATACTCCGAAAAATACGGTACTTTACCTTACTACTCTGGTTTGCTCTATCTGCATATTTTGCCTTTTTTACATGTTTTACTGATTACAACTAAAAGTTTGAAAGTTTAGGAATAATTGAAGATACCAGCATAAGCATATTTGTTTTAAAAAGCTGAACCATTTTAATGGGAATGGGAAATAAACAATGTTCAGAATCAGAATCAGAATCGAATTGGAAGGGACCTTGGAGGTTTTCTAGTCCAGCCCCCTGCTCAAGCAGGAGATCCTATACCATTTCAGACAAGTGACTGTCTATCTCTTCTTAAAAACCTGCAGTGATGAAGCACCCACAACATCTGAAGGCAAGGTGTTCCACTGGTTAATTGTCCTCACTGTTAGGAAGTTTCTCCTCAATTCCAGGTTGCTTCTCTTTGATTATTGAAATTGACACTCCTCTTTGTGGCAGCCTCTCAAATACTGGAATACTGCTATCATGTCTTGTCTATCCTTATTTTCTCTACACTAGCCAAACCCAAAGTTTGCACTTTTTCCAAAGTCTCAACATCTTTTTTGTAATGTGGTGACCAAAACTGGATGCAGGATTCCAAGTGTGGTCTTACTAAGGCTTTATAAAGTGGTACTTGTTCTGACCCAGCCTTCACAGAAGCAAGAAACAGACTCCCCACAAAGAAAAATCCCTCTTTATTTACACATTGGGAATTAACTGAATTCACCAACAGAAACTCCACCCAAGAGGCCTGCAAGAAGTTAACTGAAACAATAGACCTTATCAGCTCATTATGATAAATGCAAGGCTGTGAGCTCCCAGCAGGGAGACTACAAATTAAGTCAGTTCAAACAGAGAAATAGACAAACCTCAGTTCTGGCAAGGCAGTCTTTGACACACGAAACACACAAGGGGCAAACTTTCCAGAAATGCGAACGGTTGTCTATGACAACCAAACCACTCCCCTTTCCTCCTATTTATTCCCCAGCCAGGGAGGGGACCAGTCAGCGTCCACATTTGTTTTGCTTCCCGAGCTGGCTCATTGTCCTCCATTGTTCACCTCTCCTATCTGCTCTGCACATACGTGCATCTGGAATAGGCTTCAGCTGTTCCTCCTCCTCCTCACTCATCTCTGACTCCAAAGGCAGCTGCCTCTCTGGCTGGGAAATGCTGGACGGCACTGGCTCTATCTCTGTGTCCGACGCTGAGCATCCCTCAGAGCCTTCCCCAGGCTCCAGAACTGACCCAAGTTCTTCCTCAACCTCCTTATCATCCGAGTCTGTCATTCCACAACAGTACTAATACTTCACGTGATTTTGATTCTATGCCTCTGTTTATACAACCAAGGATTATATTAGCTTTTTTGGCTGCCGCTGCACACTGCTGACTCACATTTTAGTGATCGTCCACTAAGACTCCAAGGTCCCTCTCACAGTTACTGTTTTTTGAGCCAGGTTTCACCTAATCTCTACTTGTACCTTTGGTTTTTCCTGCCTAGGTATAAAACTTTCCTTTTCTCCACTTTATAAATTTAATTTTGCTGGGTAGGGCCCATTGTTCAAGTCTGTCAAGATCTTTTTGGATCCTGGAGAGTCTGTAAAAGATTGAGGTGGGGAAGAAACAACCCTGGATCAAATAAAGCATTAAGGAAAAGATAAGAAATATATATATAAAATAAGAATGGAATGTATAGAAAAATGAAATGAGAATGAATTTATAAATATGTGCATTGTCTGTGTGGAAATAACAATAAAAAACTTTTGGAAAAAAAAAGATCTTTTTGGATCCTGAGCTTGTCTTCCAGGGTGGTGTTGGCTATTCCTGCCAGCTTAGTGTCATCTGCAAATTTGATGAGTTCCCCTTCTATTCCCTCATTTAAGTCATTTATGAAGATATTGAAGAGTTCTGGGCCTAAGACAGAACCTTGTGGTGCCCCGCTGCTTACTTCCCTCCATGTAGATGTCAGCATTCCAATTAATGCGCCCATGGAAAGCAGAACTCCGAGGCAGGTAGATTTCTCAAAGAACGATTTATTGGATACATCATATTGGCGCAACTGGTGAAAGCCGACTCTGAAAGTTCCCATGGTTTTCATCTAATTAAAAAGTGAAAGTTCCACCTTCCCCCAAGTCATCAGTCACATTGTCCAATAGAGGTGCTGGCCGGTTGCTTGGTTACTCCACTCCTCCTCTCCCCAGCACCTGTTGGAATGTCCTTGGTTCCTACAGGAAAACTTTGTTTTGACTACAAACCCCAGCTATCTATTCTCCCCCCTTGTTGTCCCGTCTTCTCCCTTCTGGCAACCCTGAATCCTCAAAGATGGCCGCAGCCAGGTTCACTTCGGGGTTGACAGTCAGACCCCCTTAACTGATGAGAAGCTCCTGAAAAAGAAAAGAAACCACATAGAGGTTAATCAGTGCTCTAATTAACCACCTCTTCCTCCTCCCGGAGGTCCCTTTGGCTTTTGAGGGTACTTCTCGTGAAACTGTTTGACCAGCCTGTCTGCCTTTACATCCCAGCTCTTTACCCACGTAGCTTCAGAGAGCAGGTATCCCTTCCATTATAAGTATTGCAACCTTCCCTTGTACAATCTAGAATCTAAGATTCTCTTTATTTCGTAATGAGTTTCCCCTTGCACTATGATCAGTTTTGGGGCTGCCTGGCTTACTGGCCTCAGCTTGGAGTCTACTGCTGGTTTTAGCAAGCTGCTGTGAAAGACTGGATGCATTTTCCCTAGTAGGTGGGGGAGTTTTATCTGTACTGTAACAGGGTTAATCACTTTCACTATTGGGAAAGGCCCTATGAACTTTGGCCCTAACTTCTAGCAGGGGAGTTTTAACCTCAAGTATTTTGTTGAGAGGTAAACCTTGCTTCCTATCTGGAAAGGCTTCTGAGAGGCTCGATGTTTCTCAGCTTGTGCTTTATGGTTTTTTGCCACTTCTTGAAGGGCTCGCTTCGTATTTTCCCAGGCTTTTTTCAGGGACTCCATCCATTCAGTTAAACACATGGAGGAGGGTGGCTCCCTGAGTAGCTCAGTCATGGGGAAAAATTCCATGCCACTGGTAGTTTGGAAAGGGGTTAAGCCAGTGCTACTATGCACTGAATTATTATATGCCACTTTGGCAAAAGGCAGTAATTCTGTCCAATTGGTTTGTTGTTAATCTACGTAGCATCTTAAATATTGTTCAACCATGGCATTTGCGCGTTCTACGGCTCTGTTAGTACTTGGATGAAACACTGAACTAAGCCCCTGTGAGGACCCAATGGACCAAATAAATTCCCTCCAGAACTTATCTGTAAACTGGACCTGCCCTGTCAGAGACGATTCTACAAGGAATGCCATGTAGTCTATTGATATGTTTTATGAACAGTTTGGCAGCTTGTGGGATGAACAGGAGGCTGGAGCAGGCTATGAAACGGGCTTGTTTTGAGAACAGGTCTATTACGGTCCAAATGACCATGTTTCCCCACTGTCAGGGAGCTCTACTATAAAATCCATGGCAATCTTTTCCCAGGGCAGGGACCGGTCTGCCACTTGCTGGAGCAACCCTGGGGGCTTCCCTGGTCTTTTCTTCATCGCTGCACAGTTCGCACAGCTTTTGAAATAGTCCTCGATATCCCCTTTCATTTTTGGACACCAAAGTTGCCTCCTGGCCAGATGCAAGGTCTTTAGGAAGCCAAAATATCCTGCCTGCTTAAAATCGTGGCTCTTTTGGAGTATCTGGAGGTGTGAAGTTGAATCGGTTGAAATATTGTGCCCATCGGACTTGCTTTGGGGAGAGTTTCCGTGGGGTGCTAAGGGCCTCTAGGTTTTTATTATCTATCCACACTTCGAATGGCACTTGGCTGCCCTCAAGAAAGTGGCGCCATGTCAGCAGGGCCCATCGAACTTCATATGCCTCCTTTTCCCATATTGCCAACCTCCTTTCAGTCTCTGTTAGATTTTTGGAGTTGTAGGCACAGGGTTGCAGATTGCCCTCTGTGTTCTTTTGGTGGAGGACTGCAGCAATGGCCACATCACTGGCATCCACTTGAATGATAAATGGATGATCTGGGTTTGGGTGATTGAGAATTGGCTCTTTGGCAAATACCATATTTTTCAGAGTATAAGACACACCGAAGTATAAGACGCACCTTAGTTTTGGGGGAGGAAAACAAGGAAAAAAGGTCTCTGCCTCCAAGCAATTTGCCAAACAGCAAACAGCAAACAGCACAGATGATATACACTGTGTGCTGTGTATTTCTGTGCATGTGTGCCTGACCCATAGAAATAGCAAAGAATTGGAGAAATGTACATTATGCCAGAATGTTTTCTTAAATGTAGGCACACTAACTCTTCCCAATTATTTAAATAGATCTACTCCAAGGTAACTGAACTCTAATACTAAACAGGACACTGTTGCATTTCATACTATACTTGTACAGAGCTGTTAAAATTAATTAAAATTTCTGGAAGTATATATTATTCTCTATTATTTAAAAGAAGATACAATAGCACTGGGCCTCTTCAGAGCAAGCATTTATTTTAAAAAGCTTCTTTATTTTGTTAAGTTGTCTAGATTTACAGGGATCTCCAACCTTGGCAACTTTAAGACTTGTGGACTTCAACTCCCAGAATCCCACAGCCAGCAAAGCTAACAAAGCTGGCTGTGGAATTCTGGGAGTTGAAGTCCACAAGTCTTAAAATTGCCAAAGTTGGAGACCGCTGGCTCTAGAACAATAAAGCAGTCTTTAAAAAATAAGTCTAATAATTTGAACATTCTACAGACATTTATAGTTATTCACTTACCCCCTTCCATCCAGTTCAGCAGAAAATAAAAATCTGCCTGTCTCTCCCAGCTATTTGCCTCTTTGCAAATCAGTTTCACTTTCATTTTCCCACGTGGCAAATCAGCTGTACGTCGGAAAGCTGCTAGTGACTTGCTTGGCTTTACAGGCTCTTCCCTCTTTGCTGCAAACAGGTAAATTGCTGGAAGACAGAGGCTGGGGGTGGCTGGGTGGGTGGGGCTACATTCGGTGTATAAGACGCACCCAAGTTTTCACCCTCTCTTGGGGGGTAAAAAGGTGCATCTTATACTCCAAAAAATACGGTAGTCTTTTGGGTGTCTCGAATGCCTTCTGGAACTCTAGCTGCATTAAAATAGCCCTGCCTGATCTGTTGGAGGCGGTCGCTGGATTGGCGGTGGAGTTCCCCAGGCTTATGGTCCTGGGAGACTTTAATCTACCATCGCTTGGCGAATCGGCGGAAGCGGATCAGGAGTTCATGGCTTCCATGACAACCATGGACCTGACCAAGTAGTTCATGGTCCGACCCACAAGGGGGGGCACACACTTGACCTAGTTTTTCTCTTGGGACAGTGGAGAGATGATTTGAAGCTAAGGGGTATAGTCACATCTCCTTTGTCATGGTCAGATCATTTCCGGCTGAGGTTAGACTTTAGGGCCCCACTCCCCCATCGCAGGGAGGTGGAACCAATTAAGTGGTTCTGCCCCAGATGCCTGATGGACCCTGAGAGGTTCCAGAAGGAGTTTGGGGAGATACCTGAATCCCTCATCCACAGTCCATCTGAGACCCTGGTAGCTGCCTGGAATAGGGCAGCATCTAGGGCTCTGGATCGGATTGCGGCTTTGCGACCTCTCCATGGCAGTGGATTCTGGAGGGCTCCATGGTTTACCGAGGAGCTCCGGGAGATGAAACACCATAAGAGACATCTAGAGCGACACTGGAGATCCAGTAAGTCTGAATCTGATCGAACACTTCTAAGAGCCTTTATTAGGACTTATTTAGTGGCGATACGGGCGGCAAAATGTACCCATTTTTCCACTCTTATTGCATCCGTGGATTCGCGCCCAGCCACCCTGTTTAAGGTAACTTGTTCCCTCCTTAACATAGAGGGAAAGGGGGAAACTTTACAGGGTAGAGCTGAGGAATTTGTACAGTTTCTGTCGGATAAAGTCGCTCAAATTCGGATGGACCTGGACTCTGATTGGGCAGTTCAGGCTGAGATGACAGAGGCAGATCTTAGTCCTATTTTATGGGAGGAATTTGAGCCTGCGACTTCTGAGGAAATGGACAAGGCTATTGGATGAGCTCCGCCACTTGTTTATTGGACCCGTGTCCCTCCTGGCTGGTTTCTTCCACCAGGGAGGTGACACGAGGCTGGCTCCAGGTTTTGATTAACACCTCCTTGAGAGAGGGGTCTGTCCCGCAGCCGTTGAAGGTGGCAGTGGTTAGGCCCCTCCTCAAGAAGCCCTCCCTGGATCCAGCAGAATTTAAGAACTTCCGTCCAGTCTCCAACCTACCCTTTGTAGGTAAGGTTGTTGAGAAAGTGGTGGCGCTCCAACTCCAACGGCTGTTGGAGGAAACGGATTATCTAGACCCTTTTCAATCGGGTTTCAGGCCCGGCTACAGCACGGAAACTGCTTTAGTCACGCTGATGGATGATCTCTGGCGAGCCCAAGATGGGGGTTTCTCCTTTATCTTGGTGCTACTTGACCTCTCAGCTGCTTTCGATACCGTTGACCATGGTATCCTTCTGTGCCGACTAAGGGAGTTGGGAGTGGGTGGCACTGTTTTACTGTAGTTCTCCTATCTCTCTGGTCGGTCACAGTCGGTGTTGGCAGGGGGACAGAGATTGACCCCTTGGCCCCTCATCTGTGGGGTACCTCAGGGTTCGGTTCTCTCCCCTCTCTTATTTAACATCTACATGAAACCACTGGGTGAGATCATCCGACGGCATGGGGTGAGGTACCAGCAATATGCTGATGACACCCAGTTGTACATCTCCACCCCATGTCAATTCAGTGAAGCAGTGGATATGATGGGTCGATGCCTAGAAGATGTAAGGGTCTGGATGGGAGTCAATAGGCTCAAACTAAACCCAGACAAGACCGAGTGGATGTGGATATTGCCTCCAAAGGACCAGGTAGATCGTCCCTCCATAGTCTTGGGGGGAGAAAATTTAATCCCCACAGAACAGGTTCGCAATCTGGGTGTCCTCCTAGACCCACAGCTGAGATTAGACCACCACCTGACAGCTGTGGCTAGAGGGACCTTTGCACAGGTTCGCCTAGTGCACCAATTGCGGCCCTATTTGGAGCAAGAGGCTCTACTCACGGTCACTCATGCCCTTATCACCTCACGGCTTGATTACTGCAACGCGCTCTACATGGGGCTACCCTTGAAGAGTGTTCGGAGATTGCAGTTAGTCCAGAATGCAGCTGTGCGGGCTGTTGTGGGTGCCTCAAAGTACACCACACTAAGCCCATCCTTTGCCAGCTGCACTGGCTTCCGATTGATCTCCGGACACAATTTAAGGTGTTGGTTCTTACCTTTAAAACCTTATATGGCTCAGGACCAGTTTATCTGCGTGAGTGTCTGCTACTGCATTCCTCCCAGTGGCCTGTGAGTTCGCACAGGGTCGGCCTCCTCCAGGTCCCGTCAGCTATACAGTGTTGGCTGGTGGGTCCATGGGGGAGGGCCTTCTCTATAGCGGCTCTGACCCTTTGGAACCAACTACCTCCCGAGATCCGTACTACCCCCACCTTACTGGCCTTCCGGAAAGAGCTTAAGACCTGGCTTTTCTGGCAGGCATGGGGCCAATGACCCGAAGATATGGTCTTGTTAGATCGGCCCAGGTATGCATGTCGGAGTGAAAGTTCTTTTTAAATAACGTATTGTACTTTTTAATATGCTTTTAAATTGCTTTTACTGATTGTGGTTTCTATACCTTACTGTGAGCCACCCAGAGTCCCTCTGGGAGTTGGGCGGCATAGAAATTCCAATAAACTAAACTAAACTAAACTAAATTAGGGTCCTGCTGTAATGGCTGACCTGGTTGTCATTTAACCCCCCTTCCTCCAGTTTTTAATAGCTTAGTAATTGGGACTGTCTGTAGAAGTTTGTGAAACCCAGGAAGCTTTGGAGTTGATTGCAGGTGTGAGGGGGCTGCCAGTCTAGGATGGCTTTGACTTTACCTGGGTCCATTTCTATGCCCTCACTGGATACTCAATATCCCAGGTAGTCTAGACTCGACTGGTGGAATTCGCATTTGGACAGTTTTGCGTATAACTTGGCTGCGAGGAGTTTTTTGAGTACTTGGCGCACCAGTTTGATGTGCTCCTCTAAGTCTCAGTGAAAATGAGAATGTCATCCAAATAGACGAGGACCCCTTTGTACAAATGCTCATGCAGCACACAACAACAACAACAACAACAACAACAACAGAGTTGGAAGGGACCTTGGAGGTCTTCTAGTCCAACCCCCTGCTTAGGCAGGAAACCCTACACTACTTCAGACAAATGGTTGTCCAACATCTTCTTAAAAACTTCCAATGTTGGAGCATTCACAACTTCTGGAGGCAAGCTGTTCCACTGATTAATTGTTCTAACTGTCAGGAAATTTCTCCTTAGTTCTAAGTTACTTCTCTCCTTGTTTAGTTTCCACCCATTGCTTCTTGTTCTACCCTCAGGTGCTTTGGAGAATAGTTTGACTCCCTCTTCTTTGTGGCAACCCCTGAGATATTGGAACACTGCTATCATGTCTCCCCTAGTCCTTCTTTTCATTAAACTAGACATACCCAGTTCCTGCAACCATTCTTCATATGTTTTAGCCTCCAGTCTCCTAATCATCTTTGTTGCTCTTCTCTGCACTCTTTCTAGAGTCTCAACATCCTTTTTACATTGTGGCGACCAAAACTTCATTGATTAGTTGCATGAACAAGGCAGGGGCTCCTTGGAGACCAAATGGCATTACTTTAAATTGGAAACTCCCTAGGTGTTGCCACTCCATTCTCCATTCGTCTCCTTCTTTGATTCGTGTCCGGTAATACACCTCTCACAGGTCTAATTTGGTGAAGATTTTTCCTTTCGCCAGGTGGGCTAGCAGGTCTTTCATGGGGGGGGAGTGGGTACATATTTTCTACACTAATGGTGTTTATTCCCCTAAAATCCACACATACCCTCATCAACCTATCTTTTCTCCATCCTAAGAGGAGCCAGCAGTCAGGATGGGTTGTCTCCGCCCACTAGCAGTTGAGGACCGAGTCACTTTTTTTCTAAATTCCTGGATCCGCCCTCTGGGTCCCCAGTTCTGACTCGTCCTCAGCAGAACAGGACGTTGTGAAAAACACTCCTCATTCCAACTGCTGGTTCCAACGTTCCTCAGCAAGAATCTACAAACAAGATACAAGTATTTAAGTTCTTTATACTGTTTCTCTAATTACTCCAGTGGGCTCAGGGCAATGTGGCAACGACGCTTTGGCTTGCAGCCCAGTCTGCCATGTGGGGAGTCGGGCCCTAGCCCCCCCTCAAAGACATCGGCTCGCTCCGTGGCCGAGGCCACGCTTCTTTCTTAAGTTTCTGTTTCTTCCCAGCCGTCTGAGCTTGCTCCGGCTTTGGGCGTTCTCCCTTTGCCACGCCCTCGCCCACCTCCAATACTAGCAGGAGCGAATTTTGGAGCTTAAGACAGGGGAAGCAGCAATTAGCATTTACAGCCCCAGGGCCTCATTTCATTGCAAACCTTCGCTATTTAGAGGGGCGGCACAATCAGGCACGCTGAAACCAGCTGCTGGAGCTTCGCTCGCGGCTGGTTTCGTTTCTTCGGATTCAAGCCTTGGCGCCAAAACTGCAAGCCGATCCCTTTCGCTCTCAGAGAGGGCAATTAGCATTTACAGCCTCACAGCCTCATTTCAGGAGGGGGGAAGCAGCATTGCAAACCTTTCCCAGTTAAGGCCAGGATTATTCTCCATGGCAAAGGGGGTGAGCTCTTCAACCTATAAACCAGGGGGAAAACATACAAAGAAGACCAACAGGCCCAATGACGACGAGGTAGGAGGCCATTCCTCCTCTCAAGCCGGCCCATTGAGCCCCTCTAGGGTGGAACGGCGCAGGGACTGCACCCTGCAAAAGATCCATGACAAGGCTGCTAAATCTAGCCTTCCCCAGCCGGATTCCCATGGAGGGCTTCCAGCCCCTGGACCAGCTCATATAGCCCCCTCCTTAGAGGCCTCAGCCCTTCCCCCGGTATCTCCTAACTTGTGGGGACCAGGAGGTTTGGGAGTTCCCATCCCTCCCCCTTCGGATCCTCAGAACGTGGTCTGCCAGGGGCATCAAGCAAAGAAACCCCTCCACATCCAGCCTCCTCAAGCAGAACTGGATGCTTCCCCTCCCCCTAATCAAACTGAACAGGGGCCCAGGCCACAAACCGAAACGGTCATCACCAATACTGCCCCGGGCCTGAACATCAACCAAAACCTAATTCAGCAATGGATAGCTATGGCAGTTCAGAGTAGCATCACCGCCAATCTTCAATCATTGGCGGCTTCCTTGCCTCTCCAGGGGTCAGGGGGATCCTCCCTCCAGTTGGACCCGCAACCAGGTACCAGCGCTGATCTTTTGGAAAGGGATCAGCTTTCTAACGTATCGGAAGATGATAATCTTGATGATTTGCCGGAGGCGGAACTGGAAAATAGGGGTGGCCTGTCTGAGAATGAAACTCCTCCTCCATCCCAGCCTCCGTCTTCAGCCCTTTTCCCCCCAGGGCTCTTCAAGTCTCTCCTGAACAAAGCCAGGGCTGTGGCCAGCCTAGCAGTGCCCGCCAGCCTGGCACATCTACTACCACACCGCTTGGGCCTATTTTTTCCTCGGTCACTCCTGAACTAGATTCAGTTCCAGCTCCCTCCCTATTTCTAGACACAGTGAAACACCAGTGGTCTAATCCAGCCGCGGGACCTTCCCCTTCCAGTCTTGAACGACAGTTCTTCAACATCGCAGCAGAATTAGGTGACCTCCTCAAGGTTCCCACGGTGGACCCACCGGTTCTGGCCCTTCATACCCAGACTAATCTTCCAGGGGAGTCTGAGGAGAACCTAAAGCCTGAAGATCGGAAGGTGGAACAGGCCCTGGTCTGGGCCCACCAATCGGCGGCTTGGGCTATCAAAGCAGCCTCGACTTCTTCCTTCTTTGCCAGGGTAGCGCTCCTTTGGCTCAAGCAACTTCAAGAAGTCATTCCAGACACTAACATCCGGGCACAGCAGGACCTTAACAGGGTCTTTGTTACCTGTCAATTCCTAGTAGACTCCACCTTGTACACGTCCAAATTTGCCTCCAAAGCAATGGCCTCTACAATTGTTGCTAGGCGTATGCACTGGCTTAAGCAGTGGCCAGTCGAGACTCGGCACAAATGGTGTTTGGCCGCCAAACCTATAAAAGGCAAACAGCTATTCGGGAAATCGCTTGAGCCCTTCCTCATCGAGTCTCGCGACAAACGAAATATTTTTCCATCCATATCACGCAAAGGGCTTCCATGCCAGTTACCCTACTCCAGACGGCCCTTTCGCCAGGCTGACCAGGGCTCCAATTTCCCCCGGACCCCAGGTCAGTATGGGGAAACAGTTTAGGAAACCGTTCCGCAGGGGTGCTGGAGGGCGACCCACCAAACGAGGAAAGTGGTAGTGCCGGCGGCCTCACTGAGATCCCCATAGGGGGCAATTGGCTCATTTTGCCTCCCGATGGGCCCTGACTACTGATGATGTCTGGGTGATCAACACCATCCAACACGGTTTGTCTCTGGAATTCCTCTCACTTCCCCCCGGGTTTTTCGTGGCTGTCCCACGGCCAAGAATCCCGCTAAACTGGCTCTCATGGATGAAGTGGTGCAACACCTTCTAAATATTCGGGCCGTCCAGGAGGTGCCACCTGACCAACAGTTTCAGGGGTTTTACTCCATTCTGTTCGTGGTTCCTAAGGCCTCGGGGGGATGGAGGGCTATTTTAGACCTCAAACGCCTAAATCATTTCATTACTTACAAGAAATTCAGGATGCACTCCCTTAAATCCATTTTAGCGTGTATCCGTCAAGGAGATTTCATGGCATCTCTTGACTTGACTGAGGCATACCTGCACATTCCCATCTCCCATCAGCACCGCAAATACCTCCATTTCTGTTATGCAGATAGACATTTTCAATACAGGGCACTCCTATTTGGACTTTCCTCTGCCCCCAGGGTATTCACGAAGGTACTGTCAGTCTTAGCTGCCCACCTTCGAACCATTCCGATCAAAGTTCATTGTTGCCTAGATGACATCTTGGTGCATGCTTCATCTAAACACTTAGCGCTGCAGCACCTACAGATCGTCTCTAGCCTGCTAACCGACCATGGCTTCTCCATTAACATTCCGAAAAGCCATCTTTCACCCTCCACTTCAATTACTCATTTAGGATCTGTCATTGACTCCATGGAGGGAAAGGTTTATTTATCTCAGGAATGACAGGACAGTTTGCGGGAGTTAGCGGTTTAGGTTCAGAAGGCGGTATCTTCTTCTCTTCTAACCCTTTCCTCCCTGTTGGGTAAAATGGTATCCAGCATATCCATAACCCAATGGGCAAGGCTCCATACCCGGGAATTGCAGTGGTTCCTTCTTCCATTTCAGAAGGCAGGACGAGGATGATCTCTACACAAAGTTCGGCTTCCACCTCCCGTTCGGTGCTCCCTTTCCTGGTGGCGCTCCCCAGCTATCGCAAAAGGAACACATTTCCAACCTCAGTCTGCCATCACAGTCACGACAGACGCCAGTCTCTCCGGATGGGGCGCACATTGCAAAGGCCTCACGGCACAAGGCCTCTGGTCAGAGGAACAGGCCAGGTGCTCCATCAACTGGCTAGAGCTGCACGCAGCATCCCTGGCCCTCAAACAGTTCCTCCATCTGGTAGCGGGTTCCCATGTGCTGCTCCTCACAGACAACATCACCACGAAGGCACACATCAACCGCCTGGGAGGCACCCGTTCCCGGACCCTCATGACCGAGGCATTAAAACTGGGCCTATGGGCAGAGCGACACCTCTTCTCCTTAACATCGGAGCACATATCCGGAGTGGCCAACGTCCAAGCGGACTGGCTGAGTTGCTCGACAGTGAACCAAGCCGAATGGCATCTCGATCCGTCAATCTTCCGCTCCATCTTGACCAGGTTTGGAACCCCACTCGTGGACCTCTTAGCAACCTCGGAGAATGCCCAACTCCAGCGGTACTTCACCAGGTACCAATCACAGGGGTCGGAGGGAACCAACGCGCTCCGCTGTCAATGGCCCCAGGGTCTACTCTACGCCTTTCCCCCCCTGCCCATCATGTCCCAGGTCCTCCAGAAGATGATTCAGGAGAAGGCAGAGCTGATCCTAATTGCACCATTCTGGGCCCGACAGCCTTGGGTCCTCATCAAAAGTGGCTTTATGCGGTGGTGGAGCAGCTGGAGGGGCGGACGAGCGGGCACAGGAGGCTGTGATGGCACCCCAGCAAGGGCCCACTGTGCTTGGACCCAGCCGTGCCTGGGGTAATAAGCCCAGCCGGGAGGCACCTGCCATGCTTGCTGTTGGTCCAGGTGGCCAAGCGTGCTTGCCCCTCTATGAGCAGGTTTTGTTGCAGCCCCAGACTTGACTGCACTGAGTGGACCAGCAGAGGGCTGGATGGTTGAGGTGTTGGAGCAGAGGCTTGATCTTGTTGGGGAGGGAACATCAGGGGCGGCTGGCTCAGGATCACTCTGGCTTGCTCAGCCCGGCGTGCTTGCCCCATGCTTTCGAGGCTCATCCTGTCGAACTGCTCCGGTAAACCCTCCAAGGAATGTCATCTGGAATCTCTAGTCCCTCGACTCATCCAGCTCCAGAGGTCCCTTCTCCCTCCATTGGGGAATGGTGGCTGTCAGCTCCCACATCAAGGTCACAGGGAAGTCTCTTGCCTGGACCGAGCCCCGGCATCTGAAGTCCTCCTCCACCTGGTACAAATCCCCGGTGGTTGGCCATTCTGCTGGACTTTCGGCTGGGTCGTTATTTGAAACATGATCTCTGCCACCGCCGCTGCCACCCACTGGCTTTCCGTGGGGGTCTGCAAGTACTCAAGGGGGGAAGCACCGGCACCTGAGACTTCCTCTTCTTGATTCTCCATCTCTGCAATCTTCTCTGCTCCCTCGGTAGATTGGGTGAGCAGCTGGGGCTCAGGACCCTGGAAAGCAGCTCCGGTTAGAACAGAGAGTTAAGGGAGAGTTGGTTTAATGTCAGCGTTCCAAGTAATGCCTCAAAGATGGCCTCAGCCAGGTTTGCTTCAGGGTTGACAGTACCATTACTACAGCCAGTTTGTCAGCCAGTTACAAATCCTTCTGGTGGTGATGCTGTCTATCCCACATTTTTCTAGCTTACCAAGAAGTAGATTGTGATCTACTTTGTCAAATGCCTTACTGAAGACTAAATATACTATGTCCACGGCATTTTGCTGGTCCACTAATGTAGTCACTTTGTCAAAGAATGAAATATTTATTTATTTATTTATAGCTAAATTTATATACCGCCCTTCTCCGGGGACTCAGGGCGGTGAACAGCCAAGTAAAAATACAATATAAACATTAAAATATATATACATTTAAAAGAAAATATTAGATGTGGCCCTGATTTAAGACAATATAATTAAAAATAGGTAAAAATTGGTAAATTCTTAAAAACCCCAAAAACTTTTTCACGCCAGCCCGGCTTGATAAAAATAGTACGTCTTGAGGGCATGGCGGAAGGTGGCCAGGTCATGAATGGTTCTTAAATCTGGAGGGAGCTGGTTCCAGAGGGTGGGTGCTCCCACAGAGAAGGCCCTCCCCCTGGGTGTCACCAGCCTACACTGCTTGGCTGATGGCACCCCGAGGAGGCTCTCTCTGTGGGAGCGCACTGGTCGATGGGAGGCAGTTTGTGGCAGCAGGCGGTCTCGGAGATACCTAGGTCCAATGCCATGGAGCGCTTTAAAGGTAGTAACAAGCACCTTGAAGCGCACCCGGTAGACCACCGGAAGCCAGTGCAGCTCGTGCAGGAGGGGTGTTATATGGGAGCACCAATTAGCCCCCCAAACCACCCACGCGGCTGCATTCTGGACCAGCTGGAGCCTCCGGGTGCCCTTCATGGGGAACCCCATGTAGAGAGCATTGCAGTAGTCCAGACGCGACGTGACGAGGGCATGAGTGACTGTGCACAGGGAATCCCGATCCAGAAAGGGCCGCAACTGGCGTATCAGGCGGACCTGATAAAAGGCCGCCCTGGTCACAGCTGTCAGATGGTCCTCTAAGGACAGCTGTGAATCCAGGAGGACACCCAGGTTGTGAGCCCTTTCGGCGGGGGCTAGAGACTTGCCCCCGATAGTCAGAGATGGAATCATCTGACTATATTGAGACGCTGGGAACCACAGCCACTCCGTCTTGGAAGGGTTGAGCCTGAGTCGGTTTCTCCCCATCCAGATCCGCACAGCTTCCAGGCACTGGGACATCACTTCAAGGGCATCACTGGGGTGGCCTGGGGTGGAAATGTACAGCTGTGTATCATCGGCGTACTGATGCTACCCCAAAGCCACGGATGATCTCACCCAGCGGCTTCACATAGATGTTGAACAGAAGGGGCGAGAGAATCGACCCCTGGGGCACTCCATATGTGAGAGGCCTCGAGGACGACCTCTGCCCCCCTGCCAATACAAACTGCGACCGGTTGGAGAGAAAGGAGGAGAACCAACGAAAAACGGTGCCCCCTATCCCTAACTCTTCCAGCCGGTGCAGCATGATACCATGGTTGATGGTATCAAAAGCCGCTGAGAGGTCTAATAGGACCAGGACAGAGGAACAACCCCTGTCCCGAGCCCTCCAGAGATCATCAACCAATGCGACCAATGCCGTTTCCGTGCTGTGCCCGGCCCTGAAACCCGACTGGAATGGATCTAGATATGATGATTCCTCCAAGTACTGGAGAAACTGTCATGCGACCACACTCTCAACAACCTTCGCCACAAAGCGAAGGTTGGAGACAGGGCGATAGTTAGCTAAAATTGCTGGGTCCAGGGAGGGCTTCTTGAGGAGAGGCCTCACCACCGCTTCTTTCAAGGCCGTGGGGAAGTAACCCTCCCCCAAAGAAGCGTTAATAATTCCCTGGAGCCAGCCTCGTGAAGCCAGTACTAACCAGGAGGGACACGGGTCCAATAAACATGTGGCCGCACTTGTTGTCTACATCCTCAGGGGTCTTGTCTACATCCTCAGGGGTCACCGAGTCAAACTCTTCCCAGATAACGTTCTCAAGACTATTCCCTGTCACCGCGTCCGTATCCACCCAGTTGGAGTCCAGTTCCCCCTGAATCTGAGCGAATATGATTGGTTTGGCATGATCTGTTTTTAACAGACCCATGCTGGCTACTAGTTATAACTTTATTTGTTTCTAGATGTTCACAGGTCCGTTTTTTATTATTATTTTTTCCAGTATCTTCCCAGGTATTAGCTGATTGGTCTGTAGTTTCCTGGGTCTGTTTTTCTTCCTTTTTTGAAGATCAGAATCAGATCAGCTCTTTTCCAATCCTCTGGTAGTTCCCTGGTGCTCCAAGATTTTTTAAAGATACAATACAATGGTTCTGAGATAACATCTGCCAGCTCCTTCAGAACTCTGGGATGTATTAAAGTTCTTCTTATTAAAAGTTCTTATAAGCCGCCCAATCCCGTAGGACTCAGGGCGGCGTACAACAGAGATAAGAACGGTACAGTAAAATAACATTTAAAAACATTACATTGCATTAAAAACAAAAAAAACCATTCATACATGGGGGAATCCTCTCTTCACCCCGCCTGCCGGAAGAGCCATGTTTTTACTGCTTTATGGAAGGCCAGTAGGGTGGGGATAGTCCGGATCTCTGGTGGGAGTTGGTTCCAGAGAGTTGGGGCACCCACAGAGAAGGCTCTCCCCCATGGGCCCACCAACCGACATTGTTTGGCTGATGGGACCTGGAGGAGGCCCACTCTGTGGGACCTCACTGGTCTTAGGGAGGTATGTGGCAGGATGCGGTCCTGAAGGTAACCTGGCCCTGAGCCATGTAGGGCTTTAAAGGTCAAAACCAACACCTTAAATTGCGACCGGAGACTGATGGGCAACCAATGCAGCTGGCGGAGAACGAGTGTTACATGGGTGTATCTTGGTACACCCACCACAGCTCACGCAGCTGCATTCTGTACCAGTTGTAGTCTCCAGATGCTCTTCGAGGATAGCCCCATGTAGAGCGTGTTACAGTAGTCTAGCTGTAAGGTGACAAGGGCATGAGTGACTGTGAGCAAAGCCTCCCTCTCCAATTGGTGCACAAGACGGATCTGTGCAAAGGTCCCCCTAGCCACAGCTGAAAGATGTTGCTCCAATTTTAGCTGTGGGTCTAGGAGGACACCCAAATTGCGAACCTGTTCTGAGGGAGTTAATTTTTCTCCCCCGAGAACCAAGGAGGGACAGTCGATATAGTCCTTGGGGGGGGCAATATCCAGAGCCACTCAGTCTTGTCAGGGTTGAGCCTGAGTCTATTCACTCCCATCCAGACCCTCACATCGTCCAGGCAGCGGCACATTACATCAACTGCTTCACTGAAATGACACGGGGTGGAGATGTACAACTGGGTATCATCATGTAATCCATCAAGTCCTGGTGATTTATATTCATCAAGGTCAGACAGGTGTTCTCTTACCATTTTCTTGCTTATTTTTATTTTTATTTCTAGTTTGTCTTTTACAGTTATGTGTTGGTAGATTGGGCTATAGTTTCTTTTTGTGTGAAGACTGATGCAAAGAATGAGCTAAGCAGCTCTGCTTTATCTCTACTGCCTGTTACTTCCTTGCCATTTTCTCTCTTTAGTGGACTGACTGCTTCATTGACTTTTTTCTTCTTACTTATATGTTGGAAGAAACTTTTTTTTAATTATCTTTGAGTTTTGTTGCAAGTCTTTGTTCATCCTGAGCCTTTGCTTTCCTGACTTCATTTTTGCATATTCAAGCTATCTGCTGATATTCTGCTTTATTCTGATATTCTGCCTCCCTCTTTCTATTTTTTGTGCTTATCCTTTTTGTCTTTCAGTTTATCAGAGAGATCTTTGTGCAACCATGGTGGTTTTTTCTTGGATTTCTTGTTTTTCATTTTTAGTGGTATTCTGTTGGACTGGGCTTTTATGATCATATTTTTCACTGTTTCCCACACTTCTTGAGTTGTTTTCCCCTTTAGGATTTTTATCCATGAAATTTTGCTTAGGCTCTCTCTGAGTTTGTTAAAATCAGCTCTTTTAAAGTTTAAGACACTGGCTGGATTATATTCTATTGCTTGTGTTTGCATTATATTGAATTCCAGTATGACATAGTCACTATCGCCTGGGGTTCCAGCAACTTCAACTCCTTCTATCACTTCTTCTCTATTAGTCAGTATTAGGTCCAGTATAGTTTTTTCTCTAGTTCCCTCCTCTACCTTTTGAATGACAAAGTTGTCAGCTAAGTTGGTTAGGAATCTGTTCATTGTCCCACTTGCTCAGTGGTGGGCTGCAAATTTTTTAACAACCGGTTCTCTGCCCTAATGACTGGGTGGGTGGGTGTGGCTGGGTGGGCATGGCTGGGTGGGCATGGCCAACTCAATGTCACTTACATTGATGGGCGCTTCACCTCGCCTGCCTTCTAATGACTGGGGATGCTGCAATGGCCGTAAGTGTGAAAAATGGTCATAAGTCACTTTTTCAGTGCCCTTGTAATTTTGAATGGTCACTAAATGAACTGTTGTAAGTCAAGGATTATCTGTATAAAAATACAAAAAGCTTCTTTGCTTGCAAAAAGCTGCCCTAAATATCAGTCATTAGATTAGAAATGCGGGAATACACACTGAAGATCAATGAGTCACAGCCGTCATGGAAACCTAAACCATTCTGTCTGAATACCTTCCTTTTCTTCAGCAATACCTGCAACCCAGAGTTACAAATCAGGCAGGTTGCCAGAGCACATTGGGAATTAAAATAGTTAAAATACAAGGATAACTATCATCAGCCAAGTTACTGTTGCTCATAAAGTGAAACCCTTTAGCAGAGAGGTCATTTAAGCTCTCCATAAAGTGGGTGGGCATATTTGGGCTACAAAATGCCAAGCTGAAGAGACAAATTAACATCTTGATTGAGGGCTAATCCCATTCTGCCTTTGTTCAAACCTTGCTGCAGGGAATTTTTGCCTATGAATATGCTTTATCTCCTAAGTGCTGACATCTTCTGTGGGCTATTAAGGAAGGTGGGGGCTGTTTTCTCCCTCTAAGAAAACCTGTTTCTCCATTTCTCATCCAGGGAAATATATTCTTGCTTTTTAATATTTCTCAAAATATTTCATTCTTCTAGGAGATGGGTGGGTGCTAACTTTCTATAATTGCCATATTATCATGAGAGCAAATTAAAACAAATTGGAAGGAGGATCCACTTATTATCAGTGAGCAATCATGTGCCTTGCCCACTCCAAAACAATGCAAGAGACTCCTGTCCCAAAGGTGCTTTTTCAAGAGGCAACTGGACCTTCTGGAAACCAAGAAAGTCCAGTTGCCTCTTGAAAAATGCACCTTTGGGACAACCATGACCTAGATGACTGAAGAATCCCAATAGACAAGAGACTCCTGTGCTCAGTGAACTGACAAAGCACAGTTTTCCACCCAGGAGAAGCAATCATTAGATCCATTTGCACCACTTAAAGATACCAGCTGGTCTCACTCACCTCACAATATATCCTTAGGTAATCATCCAGATTTAAGGAAAGATCACGTGCCCCCAGAAAGACAGTAAAAAAATCAGACAGAATGCCAAGCTTGCATCCTGCCTCTCAGCCATTTCTTCTATGGGTATGCCAACCCTTCTGTAAATAGCTGTTCCAGCCATGTTGGAAGTATACTCCAAAAAGCTTAAAACAACCCTTTAACAATCTTTAAGAAAGTCAAACCCCAGGAATAAAAGTGCCACAAAAAACTGGGGGGTGGGTGGACTCCGGAGAAGCTCAGTCTACAGAAAGAAAGTCTGGGTGTAAGGCTTGCAATGTAACAAGCTTAACCCAGGGGCAGTTTCTGAAAACACTTAAAGCAGCAGGGCAATTAAGATAAGGATTAGGCTAGAAATACAGGCATACCAGAATGTTTCCTTCCTGCCTTCCTTGCAGGATTAGTCCTGTAAAGTGGGAAAAGAGTTCTTCCAACAACCTGTTCTCCGAACTGCTCAGAACATTAACATCCGGTTCGGGAAGATCACTGTGAACCGGTAGCAGCACACCTTTGCACTTGCTGCAGAGTTTGTCTCCTATTACTACTGTGGTATGTTTTCTACATACATTTGTTAAATAATTAACAAAGAGTTCGTCTATTTCTTCTGCTTGGTTGGGTGCCCTGTAGTATACACCTTTGGCAATGTCACCCCCCCTTTTTATATTGACCCTTATGGATTCTAGGAGGTTTTCATCCTTGTTTTCTTTATTTCTGTAATGATGTAATGATCTTTTATATATAATGCAACTCCACCTCCTCTTTTGTAAAGTTTGTTTCTTTTGAATAGTTTGTATCCTTCTACCAGTACATTCCAGTCATGAGTTTGATCCCACCAAGTTTCAGTAATGGCAACTGTATCATATCTGCCATCATGTACTAATACTTCAAGTTCACCCTGTTTGTTCCCTAAACTTTGAGCATTAGTGTATAAGTATTTGAGTTCTTTATTGGTCTTGGGCATATTTCTTATATCTCCTACTTTGTAACTGGGATTTCCATCCTTTCCATCACTCTCCTATTTCATTATGTATTTCTTTTTTATTTCTTTTTTCTCATTACTGCCTTCCTCCTTATGTGATTGGCACTATTATAATTCAGCCATATTTCATCGGGGTTCTGGGGATTGTAATCTTCATCTCACTCTTACTCTGGATGGTCTGCTTCTAAGCCATTTAACTAAGATCAAGTATTTCCGTATGAATAGAAATAATTGACCTGATTGTATGAAAAATAGTATTTTTTCAGGTTTACCACAATAAGAACAAAAATTCCAGGAATCTTACTTATGGTAACACTGCTATTAATTCATTACTTAGATACATTTCACTTAATTAGTTCTGTCTTTGATTTACTGAAAGTTTAAAGAAACAGTAATATCAGAATCAGATTTTGCAATGTTATGAAAAGGACAGTAGAATTAGAGACATCTTTTGAAACTAGATAATAATTCTCAGATATCCTAGGACAGTGATGGCGAACCTTTTCGCCATTGCGTGCCAAAAGTGGGGGGAGCATGGGGGGGCAGCATGCATACATGCCCACACCCATAATGCAATGCCCCCCCATGCGCCCCGCCCCCACATGCATGTGCACGTGACCCCCCGAACGATCCCCCGCAAATGTGCACACAATCCCCACACTCCCCCGTCGCATGTGTGTGTGACCCCCCCTGCACAAGTGCATCGCATACACACCTGTTGCCCATTTTTCTGCCTGGCGCAGACTCAGCTCCTGCGGCAGCGCTGCTTGTTCTCAGTGGCTGGCGAGGGGTGGTGGTGGTGGTTCTCCTCCAGAATCTCGACCGCAAGTGGGAGGCCACCCCCTCCGCTTGCCTGCCACCGAAAACAAGCAGCTCTGTCCCTTTTTTCCTTTTCAGACCAGCGCCAAGCAAGAGGTGCACAAACTTCAGCAGCTCTTGCGCTTCCCCCTGCACCTCTTGCTTGGAGCTGGTCTGGAAAGGAAAAAATGAAGCCGAATTAGGTGCCCCATCCAGGTGCCTCCAAACAGGTCTCCCTATGGTAGCCTCCACGCTGAACTACGTGACCCAACAGTGATCACCCACCGAAACAGAGCATGCCCTCCAAGCTCTTCTGAGCACCCTCCTTTTCCCACAGCGAATGAGCTGTGGGGGGCGCAAAAAGCGCTTCCCGCTTCTCCTCTACCTGCATGCCGTTACTGGCTCTGCACCTCCTCAATACCAACAAGACGCCGCTACCCGAGACCACCCTGCTGCGGGGGGGGGGGCAGGCCTGGATGGCTGGCTGGACATAGCCGACGCCACCATTGCAGTGCCGCGCTGCCAGGTAGCGGCCGGATTCACCCAGGTAGAGCTGGTAACAGCATGCAGGTAGAGGAGAAGCAGGAAGCACTTTTTGCAGGGGCCCCCAGATCATTCGCTGTGGGAAAGAAAGGGCGCTCAGAAGAGGTCGGAGGGCAGGCTCCGTTTCGGTGGGCAATCACTGTCGGGTCACGTAGTTCAGCGCGGAGGCTACCATAGAGAGACCTGTTTGGAGGCACCTGGATGGGGCGAGTCCTGCCAAGAGCTGCTTGTTTTTGGTGCCTGGCGAGGGGAGAGGGAGGTGTTTCTTCTGCAGAATCCTGGCTGAAAGTGGGAGGCCGTCCCCTCCCCTTGCCAGCCATCAAAAACAAGCAGCTCTGCCCCTGCTGCTCCCCTGGGACTGCCAGCTTGCTGCCGGGATTCTGGAGGAGAATCCTCCAGTTACAGCATGCAGGTAGAGGAGAAGCGGGAAGCACTTTTCGTGTCCCCAGCTCATTTGCTGCTGGTCTGAAAAGGAAAAAAGCCTCTGGTGGGGAGAGAGGGAAATGATTGCCACAGGGACGCGATGATGGCCACAGCCCTGGGGACCTGCACGGCCGGTGGAGCAAGCCAAGAGGCTCTGCTCGAGGTGGCAGGGCCGAGAGTGCTGCTGCCAGCCAGGGAACAGCGGCTTCCAGTGGGGAGGAGCCCAGCCCATGGGGTCATCTGTGCAGGCAGCCCACCATCCCTATCCCGCCCTCACCGGCTGCTGGTCCACTGGTTCTCTGGACCACCTGGAGCCACGGAAGAAACCCGCTTGATCAGGGAGGGAAGGAAGCCTCGGCTTACCTTGCTCTGCTCCCTGAGGAAGCGACCGCTGGGATCCCCAAACCAGACCAGCTGGCCTGTGCGCATGCGCACTCTGGAAACAGGAAGATCATCTTCCTGGAGCGCGCATGCGCAATGGCAGCTGCTCTTTCGGTTTCCGGGAGAGCGAAAAACAGCCCAATGGGCCTACCGGAAGTCCAGAGGCTTCAGTGAGGCCTGTGTGCATACCTGGGGGGGGCAGCGTGTGGGGGTGTTGTGTGCATGTGTGGGGGGCAGCAAAGGGGTTGTGCGCATGCACGGGGGCAGCGCAGGGGTTGTGCGCATGTTCAGGGGGAAGACATTGCCTTGTGGGTGTGGGCATACGCGTGCATGGTATCGTGTGTGCGCTCACCCTTTTGGCATTTGAACCAAAAACAGTTTGCCATCACTGCCCTAGGAAGTTATACTCCAGGGATTAGATATACAAGCAAGTATCCACAGCAAACTGCAATTACAGTAATATCAAAATGATGTTTCATGTGTAGTGACATCATCAAGCTAATGCCACCATTCCATACTTGTTTCCTGAAACAATTATGTCAGATTTGCACATTAACATTGTCTCCTTTGCCCTTCCTAGAAATGCCCATAACTATAACTGTAGGAAAGACTTGCAAAGAAACTTTAAGCAAATAAGTAAATTAAAGATGCTTGGACCAGGCTGCGTTTGAAGAGTCTGGCTGAGCTGTCAGTCAATTTAAAACTTATTTCTGCTATAAATTAATTCAATACAAGTAAGACTATCGGGAATCATACAGGATGAGTATGTTTGCTAACTAAAATGTATGTACATTTCTAATCTTTCTTCTTCCCAAACCTCAGGGAACAAAGTAGCTATCTAAAAATATGCAAAAATATAGCATACAACAAAAAAGACAAAGATGAGTAGCTGCTGCAGAACACCCTGTTGACCTTGGATCATTAAAATCTATGTCCTTGTATTACATATTAACAGATTAATAGAGTTGGAAGGGACCTTGCAGGTCATCTAGTCCAACCCCCTGCACAAGCAGGAGATCCTATATCTGCCTCTACCTAGGATTGAACTCACAACCTCCTAATTGTGAGGCAAGAGCTCCACCTCTAGGCCACATTTGCAAGTTGCTCCATGACTATGTTTCTACCCAGTGGTGGGTTCCTACCAGTGCGGTCCAGTACGTAGCTCCGGTAGGGAGAGGCCGATTGTGCAATTTGCACGCAACTGCTCCGGTGTCGTCTTTGCCGGTCTGTCGCGCGCATTGCCATCTTTTTAAAAGAATTTTTGGGCTTTTTTCCTTCATGCGCGGAAGCAAAATCTCACCAAAATCTCTCATGTGTGCGTCCCCTCGCAAGATTTTGCCAAGATTTTGCTTCCACGCATGCGCAGAAGCAAAATTACACGAGGGGGCACTCGCATGAAACATGGAGATGTGACGCAGAGCACCGGTATCGGTAAGTTAGCAACCCACCCCTGTTTTTACCTATAGGCATCTGGATCTTGCAGCATTTGAGCTAGCACAGACTTCATGCCAAAGTAACCTTTGTGTACAGCAGTTTACTCAAGAGCATTATCAGAAGCCAGTAATAGTAGTAAAAATATGTTGAACACTGGTTTGTGACTAGGTTAGGAGTAAAATGTAAGACAGCTACAAAATATATTTGAACTTTCTCTTTTCTTTCCCATATGGTGGAGAGAATGATGTTTCTCCTGACTTGCCTTTGTTTATATATATGTTTGCCTTTAATGTACTTTCTGACTTCTGAATTGTGTACTGAAGGCCATGAAAGAGGAAAGCACTGTGCTTTTACTTCTGATCATGTCCAGTAACTGAAAAAGATGCATGTACAGTATATGAATATTGTGAAGACTTTTTTTTCTAAGAAGCAAAATTTGCTAAGCACCTTAACCTCACAATTAAATTCACAGAGCTGTGATGTGGCCTAGTACTATGCACTTGAGTTTGAGTACTATGCAGTGTAATTTATTGTTATATTTATATATCCCGTTTACTAGGATTCTTCAAAATATTTTGAAGCATCAGCTTAAACTGTACATTCTTCAAAATATTTTGAAGCATCAGCTTAAAAATTTTTGATGCCACAATGAATCAAATCATTAGATCAACATAATTTTAATACAACTTTTAAAAGCAGTAATAGCTTTTTTTCAATGTTGTATAGAAGCCTAAAAATATATCTGAGATACAGTGCTCATAGAAATAGTATCCCATGGCATCCCACTTGATAGTTCACTTTAATTTTAGAAGAAGTGCTTGATGAGCATTTGGAGAATTCAGTTTTCAAGCCAACTATATATCCACTTGATTTTTATTCATCAGCCACATATTTACTGATCAGAATATCATGGAGAATGTTATCAAATGTTTTGGTTAAATCAAGATATATTACATTTATAGTATTCCCAATCTATTAAGGACCTATACTATAATTACATTTATAGTATTCCCAATCTATTAAGGACCAAATAAAACAAAAAAGCAAGCTTAAACTGGCAAGACTTGTTTTTGACAGATCTGGTAACTACCACACTGTTTTCAAAGTGCTTACAATTCCGTTATTTAGGATCTCCTCTAAAGTATTTTCTATCCTCATATCAAAATGACTATTGTTCCCAAGATTCTTTCATTCCAAGATTTGGAAAACATTTACTATGTATAAGGTGACCAGACGTCCCAATTTTGGCGGCACAGACCCGCTTTTTAATGCTTTGTCCCGCGTCCCGCCCGTCCTCTAAAAAGTCCCGATTTTTTAAAAGAATGCACGACTAGGGCATTCTTTCCAAAAATCGGCCTGCAGGCACTCGAGGACGGCCAGGTTGGGCCCAGCCGCAGGGGCAGCAGCAGCAGCAGCAGCAGGCCCTCTCAAAATCGGGACGTCTGGTCACCTTAAAACACCCACCCATGCCTTTCTCTCTGCAAGGCGGGCGCGGAGAGATGACGTCGCTGCTGTCGGCGCCCCACGCTGATTGGCTGTTGAAGGGTGAGTGGCGGCGGCGACAGCAGCAAGCCGGGAGCGCTCGCCCAGAATTGGAGTCAGCGAGCAGCTGGGCATCGGGGCTCTTCCCCCGCCTTCTCCATCCTCCAGGGTCGCCACTGCGGGGGTTCCGTCTCTCCGGTGGTGCCTGCGTTGGAAGGGAAGGGGGGGGAAAGGCAGCCTGCGGGGCTTTGCACGGCTGGGAGTTGCGAGGCGGCGTAGCAACCGGGCTGTTCCTCCGGGTGTGCTAAAGTGCTCGAGTTTTTTCTCTCTCACACACACATGCACAACCTTCCAACGACCGGGAAGTTGTGCTGGGAGATCCAGTCCGACCCGGTCGTTGGAAGGTTGTGCATGTGTGTGTGTGAGAGAAAAAACTCAAGCACTTTAGCACACCCGGAGGAACAGCCCGGCAAAGACGGGTGAGGAAGGAGAGAGAGGGGCGGGTCCTGTCCCCAGAGCTCTTCGGAAGCGGGGCGCAGCGCAGGCAGGAGACACCCGGGGAACTTTCCTCCTCCTCCCCCTTTTCTCCCTGGCTCACACGCTTACAAGTTACTTTTTTCTCCTCAGCGCGCGCCCTCCCTCCGCCCGGGCTCCAACCCCCCCCCACTCCCGCGCGCGCGCGAACCCACCCCCACCCACTTCAGAGGCTCCTCCGTCCGTCCCGTTCCCCCCCCACGCCGCCGCCGCCCTCGCTCCCCACCCCCTCCGCGCGCTCAGCCAGCCAGAGGGCACGGAGAAGGAATTCGAGCACTTCAGGAAGCCGAGCCGGCGGGACTGCGCCGGGTTTCCTAGATGCCTCTCTTTGGCCAGCGAGGACTGCGAAAGCTCCTAGGAAGAAGGGAGGGCGTGTAAAGGCAGCCGGGGGGGGGATATCCTCGGGTGAGGTTGCTGACAGCTGTTTGAAGGATTGGCGTTCTTTGCCCTCTGCGCATGCGCAGAGGGCAAAACTCATGGCGGCTCCCCTAGAAACCCACCCCCCTGTCAATGGTGTCCCGGTTTTTTTAAAAAAAATCTGGTCACCTTAACTATGTAGTGTTCATCTGGTACTTTGAAAGTTCTCCAATATTTATCAAAAATAATAAATAAAAGGTTAGATCCTCAGTTTTTTCAGGATTCTGTGATTTAAAGGGAATGTGTGGATGACCTTGGGAATAACTTTTAAGAAACTTTTAATAAAACTTCTTGGCAAACACTTGTCAGCAGCATTAACTATCACATGATAAAAATGCAAAATATTTAGCAGATGTATGAGTACTAAATGCAAAACTGATAATTCTTATAATGAACGGAAAAACATTACCCAAAACTTTATTGGGGCCAATGCTATTTAATAATATTTCTAAATGAACAAGGGCCATATTTGCAGGTATTCAGTATTCAGATATTCAGAATCAATAAAATAATGTTTCTTTTCAGGACAAAAGATGAGTTTTAGATTTTGTAGTTTCCTTTAAAAAAAAAAAGCTTTGATGGGCAAGGACAATAAAGCAGACGTCAGTAACATTTTCAGATAACGGAAATAATTATGCAACAGAACAGAATAGAAAAATATACCCACTATCATAAAATTATCCTCTGTTGTACAGTCACACTGGGTCATATAACAGTTCTTAACAGAATAAATTATATCTGTAAATGCAAAATTGAGTGGAAGTAAATAAGATAGTCAAAAGGCATAGTCTATCATTCCTTCCCTAGAGGTTGTATGCTCCTATGCATTACAAAAACATGTTTTCTATCATATTAATGCATTTGCAACCCAGATAGAGAATCAGTTCTACCATATTTATCTACAAATGAGGATACAGAACAGCAAGAGTAAATTCAACCTCAGTTATTGAATCTTATTAGAGTCATCTACATATTTAAAACAGACAATTCAAACAATATCAAACACTTTAGGGTTGCAATTGTCAATTAGTTTTTAACACAATCCTAGGCAAATATATTTTTATTTTGATTCATGGAAAAATGAGAGAGACATGCATAAATGTTCTGCAGAATTTACATTTGCCTAGGAAGAACTGCCACTCTAGAAATATGTACACCCCACCATTGAAAACAAGCCTACACTGAGATTTTGGTACCTTTGGGATTATTTCTGAAACAACTATCTGGCTTTGTGAACTATGTTTTAGCTTTTTAAAGTCCATTTCCACTTGTTATACACAAATATTGTTTGCATATCAAAGCTTTTAGAAGACAATATTTAGGGATGTTCTCTATAAATTTATTGCTGTACAATACAGCCTCCACATTCATGAATAAGTTCAGGAAAATAGCTGTGTTTGATGGAGTCAGCTGTACAGTCAGCTGGGAATCCTATAGTAGACTGCATGTTTATTAAAAATGTATTGAACTGGTCTCTAAAACCCTTTGACTATGTTTTACTACAGCCTTAGGGCTAAATCATGTTCTTATTCAGAAAGGTTTCAAATCTTTAGATACTTTTCCTTCTCTCCCTACCCTCACCCCCCCCCGCCAATACTTGTATGAAAGACATTCCTTTAAAAATCCCTAAATGTCTCAATAATGCTGTCCTGTTCTCTGTTGTATTGGTTACTGTACAACTGTTGTTCGGTTAGACCTAAATTATTTATGTTTGAGGAAAAAAATACACTATTGAAGACAAGACCCACAAGGAAACCAAAGTGTCAGATTTCCAAAACTTTTATCCAAAAGCTGCTGATTCCTCTTCTCTTGTTTTTTATTAACACATGCTCATCACAAAATGTCCATCCCATTAACATCATATTTCTACTTCTCTGGTGCTATCTTTTTCAAACAGGTCATTGTATATATTCTTATAAGGACTGAGGCACTGCATAAGGGTTTTATGAAGGAAATATTTTCAACATACTGAATCAGAGGTCTCCAGTGATATATGAAAAATGCTATATGACAGTGATGGCGAACCTTTTTTCCCTCGGATGCTGAAAGTGTGTGTGCGCGCGCCCACACCCATAATTCAATGCCCCCGCCACGCACCCCTGTGCATGAATGCGCAACCCCCCAGCACTCCCCACGCATGTGCGCACAACTCCACGTGCCCCATTTTGGGCCTAGCAGGCCTCCCTGAAGCCTCCGGAGGCCGGAAACAGCCCTTTTTCCAACTTCCAGTAGGCCCGTTTTTCACCCTCCCAGAGGCTTTCCTACAGCCTGAAGAGGGCGAAAACAGCCTCTTCCACCCCACGGAGGCCCTACGGAGGCCGGAAACCTAAAGTGACCAGATATTTTTTTTTAAGTGGGACACCATTGACGGGGGGCGGGGCCGCCTGGACACCGCCATTTGAGTTTTGCCCTCTGCGCATGCGCAGAATGCTGCGCATGCGCAGAGGGCAAAAGAACGCTAATGTCGGCGTCCAGGTGGGTGGGGGGGAGGCGGGAGGCCTTTCCTCGCCTCCCGCCTCCCCTTCGGGAGCCGGCAGTGGCTTGGGCTGGCTGGCTGGCAAGCGAGCGACCGGGCTGGCTTGGGAAGGGGAGCAACCCGGAGATGGTGCTCCAACCCAGCGTCTCTGTCTTGGCTCTCCTGCTCCCCCTCCGCCAGCGCACGTTGCAGCAAGTCCAACAGGATCCGGAGGTGCTCGGTGCACTCATGCACCTGCACCACCAGCGCCACGGCCACCTCTCCGGGGCTGGCGCCGCCCCCGCCGGGCCGCCAGCGCACCTCATTGTGAACCGGCTGGTCGAAGTTGAGTCGGTAGACCAGAGACCGGTAATGCAGGGTGCAATTCAGTCCCGGCGCCGCCTCTTCCCGCGATATCGAAGAAGAATTGGAGTGCCGCCCGTTATTAACTGGAAGGCTGCTGCTGGTAACAGCTGGTGGCAACAGTCGATCTCTCGGGAGAGGCGGCGGAGACGCAGCTTCTTCCCGTTTGCTGCTGCTGCTGCTGCTGATGGCGCCGCCGCCCTCGCTTGTCCCTCCCCAAAGCACTAAGGCACAGGCGGCGGCGGCCAAGACCAGCAGCAGCGCCACCACTTTGTGCTTGTAGATGCGGAGTCTCATGGTCCGGGAGGTTTCTGGTTCTCCTGTGCCTTCCTCGTTCCTCACTTGCAGTGGTTTTGAGCCGGGCCTGGCGCGGCCCCCTGACCCTTGGAGCGCATCAGCGGAACAACCGAGCGATCCAGGGTTCTAGGATGCCCGATTGCTGGGGCCGCCGCCGCCACGCCCGCATCCTCTCCCTTGTTTTCTTGGCCGGAGACGAAAGAGGCGGCGCGGCCGGATGAAGAATGAGCGAGCGAGGGAAGGAAGGAGGGAATCATACGGCTCCGTCCTGGACGCACCAGCCGGCCACGCTACCTCCGTCGGGGCTGCAGCAACCCCAGGACCTCCCTCTCCAGGCGCGGCTTCCGGATCCGGACTACTCGCTTCGTTCTCTGGAGAGGCTGCATGCGCGCTTGTGTGTGTGTGTGTGTGTTCGTGAGCGCTCCAGCAGCCCAGCGCTGGCGGAGGGGGAGCAGGAGAGCCAAGACTCGTAAGGTGACCAGACGTCCCGCTGTTTCGGCATTCTTTCCAAAAAAGCGTGACTTTTTGGAAAGAATGCGGGACGCGGGACACACGCTTGAAAAGCGTGTCTGTCCCGGCAAAAGCGGGACGTCTGGTCACCTTACGGAAACCGCCCATTTCTCAACTTCTGGTGGGCCCGGTAGGCCCATTTTTCGCCCTCCCCAGGCTCCAGAGGCTTTCTTGGAGCCTGGGAAGGGCGAAAACGGCCTCCCCTGACCCCCCCCCAGAGACCCTCCGGAGGCTGGAAATGGCCTGTTTCTCAACTTCCCCCCCCCAAAGGCCCTCCGGAGGCCAAAAATGCCCTCCCAGAGCCTCCGCACAAGCCCTGTACTTACCTGGCATCCAAAACGGGCCACATGGAGACTCCTGGGAGGGGAGGGGTGGTTTGGGCGGAGCCAGCCAAAAATCAAGTGACCGGTGCGTGCATGCGTGCTGGAGCTGAGCTAGGGTAATGGCTCACGTGCCCGCAGATACGGCTCTGCGTGCCACCTGTGGCACATGTGCCATAGGTTCGCCATCACGGCTATATGAGGTACAACAGCTAGACATGAATAATGTAACACACACAAGCATGTAATATTGTATCTGACCCAACTGTAGCCCACAGTCTTTAGCTAAGGAAGCAATCATAGAATTCTGCTTTAGACCAGGGAGTCAAAGGTAACATTAATTGCATTGCTCTGATCCCAAATCCATTCTCTCCCGATAGCTACTACAGAAGCAAAGATCAATCTGCCTCTTTTTGAGGTGCTGAGAAAAACAAATTCGATTCTTTTCATATTCAATGTGAAAAATCTCTTCTAAGCTTGATTCCAACTTGATTTCTTGCAGGTGAGGAAATGAAAAGCTATGATATATTTTTCTCTGGATTATGGCCCATTTCATCATATGGCTGGATTATTACCCCAAGAGAAGTGGCATAACCTGATTGTCAAAGACAGAGACATAGTAAAAGGAAGGTTCAGAGTAAAATGAAAATCCAATTGTTTATACTGGTAAAACCCAGTATAAAACACACACAAAAATTGGTGGACACTGAATGCTACTGTACCGCATCTACTAATATCTGTCAAATAGTAAAAGAATCCTAAATGCTTTAGGATTAGTTCTTATTGCTGGGCTGTCATTGTATAAAATTGCTAGGATTTGATTTTAGAACAGTTAGCTGAATAAAAATGGCATCTTTGAGTATGATACCAAAGTTTAAGGCAACTTTGTCTACAGTATTTAGAGGGACTATAAAATTTATAGGTTTCTACATTCGCAAGCAATCTGTTTTTCTTTTATTCTTGCCTTTTCTTTTTTTAAAAGGTCATTTTGCCTTTATGGAGGCAGTGAAAGTAAGCTTAATTATTTTCCCTGTTTAGAATAGACCATAACTATTTAAAACATAATTAACAATAGTATGTCAGTCAGTGGTTGTACTTTTTTTGCTACTTTTTATGCCTGGAGAGTTTCACTGTTCCCAATTAGTTTTAATGGGGGCACTGTGCTAGTTATCAAATTGACAATCATGGCCTACCCAGCGGAAGCAACCATAAAACAATTTGGAGAACAAAGATTAACAGCAAACATCTCACCACAAATAGATGCCAAATATTCTGTATGCATGTATTCTAGTTTTATATGATAGGATTACAAATGATGCCCCATTGCATCCAAAATGCTCAAAAATACAGTTAGAGGTCTTGTTCTCTACTTATCAGGTGATTATAAGGAAGGTTGCTGAAAGGACCTTCACCTTCTTCCTTGACCTTTGATCTTTGAGTAGGTGAAATTACTGTAACTATAAAATAATCTCATCAAAAGGAGATGTTTTTTAATTTCAAAAAGTTTTATTAGTACAAAGTTCAAACATTTTTCTCTTTTTCTCCCCCCCTTCCCCCAACCCCCTCCCCTTCCCCCATCCTCCCCCCCTCTCACCCACCCACCCCCCGACTTCACAGAAAAAGCACAGGGTATAATATTCAATAAAAATAAGATTAAAGTATACTAACAAATTATTAATTTCAAAATTTCTCTAAATCTTTAACTCCTTGTTGCTCAGAACCTTTTAAGCATAGTCTAAAAATCAGGCATATTATTAATCAATTAACATTTCAATATATCGGACTGTTAATTTACTCCACTATGTATCTTTCTTTTATATAGTCTTTAAAATATAATAATAAAAAGAAGAGAAAGAAGAAATCTTTCTTTCACCATTTCATTCAGATACACAACCATCAACATCATTTCCTCAATGCTGAATAGATCTTCATTCTTCCGACGCTATACCTCTTCGATAAACATAAAAATTAAAAAATATACTAACAAATTATTAATTCCAATATTTCTCTAATTCTTTAACCCCTTATTACTCAAAACCTTTTAAGCATAATCTAAAAATCAAACACATTGTTAATAACCTAACATTCCAATATATCAAATTATTAATTTCACAATTATTCTAAATCTTTAGTTCCATATAACTCAAAACCTTTTAAAAGTAATCAAAAAGAAAAAAAAAATTTAAACCAATCCTCTATGTGTCTTTCATTTATATAATCTTTAAAATATAGTAATAAAAAGAAGAAAATAAAAAGACAAAAAGAAGACACAACCATCAGCGTCATTTCCTCAATAATAAATGGATCTTCTTACTGCAAAATACCAATTTTTATTCTTCTCTCCATCTGGCCTATAACTTCCCATGCTAAGACCAAGTTCTAATCATTCCTTCTTCTCACTCGAACTTTAGATCTGACTCTTGCAGCCACTTGTGGCTTGGTAATATTTTGAGTTGTCAGCTTAAGTTGTTGTTGTCTTGATACTTCGATGCATGTAGCCGCTGCTCTAGTCTGACTCTGATCTTCTGTCTCTTCTTCCACATTATGAACATCTCTCTGGTTCTGTGAATCACCTTGACTCATCAAAGCTCCTCCCATTTGAACAACTGTCGACGACTCTCCTCTCTCATCTTCCATTGCTTCCTTCATTCTTCTTCCTTCTGGAATTTTGGATATGTCGGCCTTTAACACTTTTACATAAAAATCAGTTGCTTTCAATATCGTATTGAGCTGATATCTCTTTTCCAGATGTCTCACCGCTATCCTAGTTGGAGCCTCCCATCTATACCGTGTTTGCTGTTTTTTCAATTCTTCCACCAGAAAGGCATAATCCTTTCTGGCTCTCAACATTTTAGGAGGAATTTCTTTCAATGTCATTACTTCCTGTCTATCTACCTGAAACTTATTCTTGAAAGTCGCCTGTAGAATTTCATTACGTAGTGCCCTGGTAGTAAAATATATTACAATATATCTTGGCAGATGTTTCTGTTTAGCAATCCAAGAATTGACACGATATATTTTATCAATTTGCATACCCAAATTTGTCATTCCTAACGTATGCACAAATGCCTCCACCATCCTTTCTTTTAGATCTTCTTGTTTTTTCTCTTTTACACCTCTTAGTCTTAAAGCAAACTCCATACTTCTATATTGAATCATTAACACCTCAGCTTCAAAATTTTCAATATTATTTTGGGACTTATCTATATCTTCACCCAAAGTTATCACAGACTGTTTAATTTCTTCCACGTCCTCCTCCAAAATTTCCATATTTTCTACCAGTCCTTTAAATGCAAATATCATATCATTCCTTAATTGCTGGTGTCGAGTAGCAATCTCCTCTGAAACAGCCTGTATTTTTTCATTAATTTCATTAATTTTTAAGTTAAATTCCATAACAAGTTCATTCTTCATAACTTTTAAAGCTTCAAATAACTTTTCAGGTGTTAAAGTCTGTGGGGGTGTTGAATAAGGAGTGGGTTGCATTCTTGAAGTATAAACAGGAGGGTGCTCAAATCCTTTGTTAAAAACAGTCTTTCCAGGTTTAAAAGCCATTTAAGATTTAAAGTTAAACTTTTTGTTTTAATCCAAAATCAGAGAGAGTTCATCAAAGTCAGGCATTTTCAAACATTTTCAGACAAAGGGCCAAATCCTTTATTAAAAACAGTCTTTCCAGGTTTTGAAGCCATTTAGGTTTTAAAATTAGATTTGTTATTTTATTCCAAAGTCAAAGAGAAAGAAAAAAATTCCTCAGAGTCAGGCGTTTTCATACAAAGGGCTGCTAACGAAACGAAACTTTCATTCTAGCTTTCACTTTCCACACCCTTTGAATCTTCAATCGCCATTTTGTTGCTTGTTAGCTCAGTTAATTTGTAACTTCCGAAGTGAAAGTCAGCATTGGAGTTAAAGTTAAGGTACTTGCCATTCGAGTCTCCTGCCTTTCTCTGTCTGCTGTCTGCAGTAAATCAAAGTATTATAAATCCCATCTAGCCGCCCAGAGTCCCCTGGGAGTTGGGCGGCATATAAATCCATTTAAATAAATAATAAATAAATAAAGCAGAGCTGGTCGCGGCATCTTGCTCCGCAAAAGCGGAGGCGTCCGAAGTCCTGGAGCAAATGACAGGCTACCTGGGGAGCCCTCACCCTTCGCGCCCCAGATTGTCTCCTGGGGCACTAGGGGGGCTCTACCCTCACCTGTCGGTTCTCATCTCTCCCCAAGCCCGGGGAGAAGATTTTCAAGCTGCCAGACAGCTGTTCTGGCGGCTTTATGGGACCTCGGAACAGGTGCTCAATGAGGAGCGTCCTCGATGCCTGCGGAGCCAAGCGGAAGTCAAAAGGGAGATGTTTTTGAGATCCATTTCCTTCTGTTTTAAAATTGGCTGTCTCCCATGCATGTGCATGTATATATAAATATATTCTTAATATTCTGCTTAAGTTCTAATAATACTATGACTAATTTTGCAAAGCCATGTATTAATGATTAAACTAAAATCTATAAAGGGTTATCAATATTTAATGTCAGGAATTTAAACTTAAGCAAGGTGTCCCCAATCAATTATTTGGAGATTCTTTCTCCCTCCACCCATATCCAACACCAAGACCTACCTTGTATAGCGAAAAAGCTTTCACAGTAAACATGGCAAGGGAATTCTGCTTCTACCAATCCAATTGCACATGGATTAATATGATAGTACCTATTCTAGTTTATTGCTGTAGAAGAGACATTTATGAATCTCCTGTGAAAAACTACAAGGTCCTTTGACATTTTAAAAAATCCTATTCAGGGGTGGGCTGCTGGGGGTTCACAGGCGTTCGGGACAACCTCTAGCTAAGATTCTGTGCAGTTCAGAGAACCCCCAAATCCCACTCCTGGCTGGCCCCACCCACCCCGCCCCTCCCAGGAGTCCCCACACAGCCCATTTTGGATGCAGCTAAGTGCAGGGTGTGCGCAGAGGCTTGGGAGGGGGGAAAATGGGCCTACTGGAAGCTCGGGAACGTTTTTGCCCTCCCGGAGGCTCAAGAAAAACCTCTGGAGCCCAGAGAGGGCAAAAACACTCCTCCCCCACCGTGGTGCAGGAGGCCAACTAGGCTATGCCCACCATGGCCACGCCCACTCAGCTACCAGGCAGAGAACCCCTTGCTAAAAATTTTGAAGCCCACCCCTGATCCTATTTGCCTTATGGGTAAATATGATTTGTGAATAATTTCATGTGAAAGTTTGAGTTTTGGAATGTTGTTTGTTGTTTGTTTAATTTACAGAAATATATGCAATAACTGGAAGCAAGTTAAAAACTAAGAATTTAAGCATAAGCAACCAAATTTGCTTGCTCCCCTAAAGATCTTACCAGAGGTTATGACATCAAATTTAAATGTGAAATGGTATGGCTTAAAGCAAGCTTTCCAGCCTGCTTCTCTCAGAGGTGTTTGATTGCAGCTTCCAAAAATCTAAAACAGCCTAACACTTAAAAAAGCAGATATAGGGGGGGGGAATAGTTTACAAAGGAAAAGGGTGTATAGGTATTTATTTATTTATTTATTTATTTATTTATTTATTTATTTATTTATTTATTTATTTATTTATTTATTTATTTATTTATTTATTTATGGTTTCTTATATGCCGCCCCACTCCCAAGGGACTCAGGGCGGCTTACAACACAGGAAAAATACAAGAAAACCAATAAATGCAATTAAAATCAAAATATAAAAATTAAAAATTACAATATAAAAGAACAATTCAACCACCAGACATACCCGGGGGAGAGTGCAGATGGAGTTAAGCTCTACCCCCTGCCTGCAGGAAGAGCCATGTCTTAACGGCTTTTCGGAAGGCCAGCAGGGTGGGGATGGTTCGGGTCTCTGGAGGAAGTTGGTTCCAGAGCGCGGGGCCGGCCACAGAGAAGGCTCTCCCCCTAGGACCCACCAGCCGGCATTGCTTGGCCGACGGGAGCTGGAGGAGGCCAACTCTGTGGGCCCTAACCGGTCGGAGGGAAGTATGAGGCAGAATGCGGTCCCGGAGATAACCTGGTCCTAAGCCATGAAGGGCTTTAAAGATGATGATCAACACCTTGAATTGGACCCGGAGACTAATGGGCAACCAATGCAGCTGGCGGAGTATAGGTGTCACGTGGGTGTACCTTGGCACACCCACCACAGCACACACAGCTGCATTTTGCACCAACTGGAGTCTCCGGATACTCTTCAAGAGTAGCCCCATGTAGAGCGCGTTGCAGTAGTCCAAACGGGAGGTGACAAGGGCATGAGTGACCGTGAGTAGAGCCTCCTTCTCCAAGTATGGCCGCAACTGGTGCACCAGGCGAACCTGTGCAAAGGCCCCCCTAGCCACAGCAGTGAGATGGTGTTCCAATTTTAGCTGTGGGTCTAGGAGGACCCCCAAGTTGCGGACCTGATCCGAGGGAGTCAGTTTCGCTCCCTCGAGGACCAAGGAGGGATAGTTGTCATAATCCTTAGGAGGCAATATCCAAAGCCACTCAGTCTTGTCGGGGTTGAGTCTGAGTCTGTTCCTCCCCATCCAGATCCTAACGTCGTCCAGGCATCGGCACATTACATCGGCTGCCACACTGAAATCAGACGGGGTGGTGATGTACAGCTGGGTGTCGTCAGCGTACTGGTGGAAACACACCCCATGTCTACGGATGATCTCCCCCAGCGGTTTCATGTAAATGTTAAACAGGATGGGCGAGAGAACCGACCCCTGAGGCACCCCACATAACAGGGGCCTAGGGGTGGATCTCTGCCCTCCTGCCAACACCGACTGCATCCTATCGGCGAGATAAGAGGAGAACCACCGTAAAACGGTGCCTCCCACTCCCAACTCGCCGAGACGATGCAGAAGGATACCATGGTCGATGGTATCGAAAGCCGCTGAGAGGTCAAGTAGCACCAGGATGGAGGAATTTCCCCCATCCCGGGCCCGCCAGAGATCATCCATCAGAGCGACCAAGGCAGTTTCTGTACTGTAGCCGCGCCTGAAACCCGACTGATAGGAATCTAGATGATCTGTTTCATCCAGAAGCCGCAGAAGCTGAGTGGCCACCACCTTCTCCACAACTTTCCCTAAAAAAGGCAAGTTGGAGACTGGACGATAGTTCTTCAAGTCAGCTGGATCCAGGGAAGGCTTCTTCAGGAGGGGTCTCACCACCGCAGCTTTTAATGACTGCGGTACGGATCCCTCCTCCAAAGAAGCGATGACCACCGCCCGGATCCAGCCGCGTGTCACCTCCCTGCTGGCCGAAACCAGCCAGGAGGGGCACGGGTCCAATAAACAGGTGGAGGCCCCCATCGCCCCCATGGCTCTGTCCACATCTTCAGGAGAAACAGGCCCAAACTCCTCCCACAACGGTGGACTAAGACTAGCCCCTGTCAACTCCATGGACTCTGCCCAGCCAGAGTCCAGGTTTGACCGAATCCGAGCGACTTTATCCGTCAGAAACTCAGCGAATTCCTCAGCTCTGCCTTGTAAGTGTTCCTCGCTCCCCCCTTTAGCAAGGAGGGAGCGAGTCACCCTAAACAAGGCGGCTGGGCGAGAATCTGCGGACGCAATAAGACCGGAAAAATAGGATCGTTTTGCCGCCCTTATCGCCACTAAATAAGATCTGATGTAAATTCTTAATAGTGTTCGGTCGGAGTCGGTTTTGCTGGACCTCCAGCGGCGCTCTAGACGTCTCTTCTGGCGTTTCATCTCCCGGAGCTCCTTGGTAAACCAGGGGGCTTTCCGGGATCCACTGCCGCGGAGAGGTCGCAAAGGCGCAATTCGGTCTAAAGCCCCTGATGCTGCGATGTTCCAACCAGCCACCAGGGAATCAGCCGAACTGCGTACCAGGGTTTCAGGTATTTCCCCAAGTTCCCTCTGGAATCCTTCTGGTTCCATTAGGCGCCTGGGGCGGAACCATCTAGTCGGTCCCGCCTCCCTGCAGGGGAGGAATGGAACTGCGGAATCCAACCTCAGTAGGAAATGATCTGACCATGACAGAGGGGTGATGACTATATCCCTTATCTTCAGATCATCTCTCCACTGCCCCGAGAGAAACACTAGGTCGAGCGTGTGACCACCCTCATGAGTCGGACCCTGGATTACTTGGGTCAGGTCCATGGTTGTCATGGAATCCATGAACTCCTGGGCTATCCCGGAGGTTTCACCAGCAGAAGGCAAGTTGAAGTCCCCCAGCACCATAAGCCTAGGGAACTCAACTGCCAAGCCGGCTACTGCCTCGAGCAGCTCAGGCAGGGCCTTACTTACGCAGCTGGGAGGCAGGTACGTTAAGAGAAGGCCCACCTGTACCCCTAAGTCCAACTTCAGAAGGAGAGTCTCACACCCAACAATCTCCGGGGCAGGGATCCTACGAGGATGCAGGTTTCCACGTGTTATTATTGCCACTCCTCCCCCCCTTCCCTGGGGTCGGGAATGATGCTGCACTGAGAACCCGTCTGGGCATATCTCGGAGAGAGCTACTCCCCCCTCCTGGCCCAGCCAGGTCTCAGTTACACAAACCAGGTCTGCCCCCTCCTCTGTGATTAAATCACGTATCAGGGGGGCTTTGTTGGTAATTGACCTGGCGTTAAGCAGCAGCATCCTGAGCCCAGGGCCCTGAGAACCCTGGTTGCCAGGTATCTGGGTTGAGCAAGATGGAACCAGATCGGAGGGGCCGGAACAAGGGATCGCTTGTAAACAGCGAGGTCTTATTCCCCGAGAGCGGCCCGCCCCTCTGCTCCCGCCATATCTGCCTCTTCCCATTATGACCGAGATGTTCCGGCTCTCGTCCCCCCCAGAGACCCCCACCCCACCCCTGCTGGTCCCCCTCCCTTCCTGCAGGCCATCCATACCATTCATACTGAGCCGGGAGATGGAGTCAGGTACCCCCCCGCTTCTGTTTCCACACTCAGCAGAGGGGGTCCGACCCCCAGTCCCCGGCTCACTCATTCTAGTATCCATTCTCCCTTAGTCTACACAATATATTCATACACACTTCCACTCATCCTCAGTCACAACCCCACCCCCATACACTCAGCTTCCGGGGTACAGATAAGTAAAAACAGCAGAAATAATACAGGGCAATAAAAAGGCAAAGGAGGGCATATCCGCCACCAGACCAGTTCTAGGATGTCTGTTTGCACCAGTTCCAGGTAGGACAGTAATAGCTCTCTCGGGGGTAAAAGTAAAACCCCTCCCCAGTCTAGATGGTATCAGTCCTAGCACTCTTGGTCCTGCACCTGGAGCAACCCTTCGCCCTCTAAGTTCTTTTTGTAGCCTCCAATTACCGTCACGGCCAGTTTGCCAGTTGTTACAGGTCTCATTATAATCTTCGCATGCATAACCTTGGCAAGTGCAGCAGCAGCAGGCATCATCCCAATGGGGAACAAAATTCCACAGGGTGGGGGAGTCAGGAAGATTTGATAAGTCTGCCAAGATCGAAAGGAGGCGATCATAGTAATGTCCTTCCGTATAGGTAAACCGTTCAGCAACAATTCTCAAGAGAGCCCCCCCCCAGGGCAGACTAATATGTAAAGCAGCCAGGCTCAGGACAACAACAAAGGCAATAAAAAATGCATCATAATAGGAAGCGGGAGCACACCATTCCATTCGTGCCCGGAGCAATTAACAAGTTGTTCTAGAAGGGGGGTGATTTCTCCAAGGGTCATAAATAGAAGAGTTGAAAGTTAGAAAAGGCTAGCACCCCGCCGGAGCTCTCCCGCAATCCGAATAGATCAAAATCACCCCTGTGCTAGTCCTCAACTTACAACCACAATTGAGCCAAAATTTCTGTTGCTAAAGAAGACAGGTGCTAAGTGAGTTTTGCCCCACTTTATGACCTTTCTTGCCACAGTTGTTAACTACTGCAGTTGTGAAGTTGGTAATATGGTTGTTAAGTGAATCTAGCTTCCCCATTGACTTTGCTTGTCAGAAAAAGGTGATCACTTGGACATTGCAACTGTCATAAATATGAACCAGTTGCCAAGCATCCAAATTTTGATCACGTGACCACGGTGATGCTGCAGCAATCATGAGTGTGAAAAATGGTCATAAGTCACTTTTTCCAGTACCTTTGAAATATTGTATCTATAAAGTTTTACAACAGTTTACCTGTAACAGGTAGTCCTCAGGTGACAAACATTTGTTCAGAACAGTCACTAAGCAAATGTTTGTAAGTTGAGGACTACCTCAACTTACAAACTGTTAAACTTATACACTGTTATAAAATTTTATAGATACAATATTTAAGAATTAAGTTGACATTTGTGGTGGTCTTTACATAAATGGCTTTTTAATTTATTTTTAAAGTAGCACATGAAGGCAGATAAAGTATCCTATCTTTTAATATGGAATTGGTATTCTGTTTAAAAGCATTTTTACCGCAAGGCTTATAATATTGGCAGGCTCAGTATTTGCATTCTCATTAGCTCAATCAAGCCCTCTAGAAATAAACTCAACATATCAGTCAGAGGCCAACTAATTTATCAATGTGTACACCAGATGGCTTTCTAGGAAGACTGGGCATTCAGCATGAACCCAGAAAGATATTTGCAATCTTTTGTCATGGTTCCAGATTAATTATATGAAAACAGACCTATCTGACAAAGGCCACTTTCTTTAGGCATTAATGTTGAATTCATTACAGTAGCACACAAACCCCCAACACTAATGGCAACAGTGCTCAATCTTATTTTCAGTTACCCATTCCAAGAATGCATGAATAATGTTATCCTTTTAACTGTAATAAATGTCATCAAAGAAGGACCTCTGTACTGATTCCTGTTTGCCACAGGAATGTACCCAAGCAATCTAAAATGGGCTATCTGTACCAGAATGCCATTAATTAGGAGGCTGTGATTAATCAGTTCAGCACTATAAACTTGGCAAAAATGTATCACAAAAATAAGTATAACAATAATAGGACAAGAGAAATGTCTTGCAGGAAATATTGATCAGAATCCCTGCAATAACCTCTCTTGATCATTTTTAGAGGAAAATTTTAGCTGTCATGATTGCAGAGATAACATCCTGAAGGTTAAGCAAAGCAAATGCAGAAATGTGTGTTTAAATGTTCTGATTTTCTGAATAAGTTCAGCTTTCAAAGAATGGTTTTGGTGGTATAATGTAACAGTAATTTAAATAAATACTTATAGGATTGCACTGCATGAAAACAAAGCATATTGATTAAACCTTCGAAGTAGAATGTTCTCTATCTATTCCAGGAATTATTTTGTACTGAATATGTAAACATTTGATCCAATTGTAACATTTTGATTCATTTACTCAAACTCCTGTACTGGCTATAACAAGAAAAAAAATCTCAAAGTAATATACTGCAAATTCAATGCAAAATGCAAATATCAAAATAGAAAGCAGTGCTTTCTACATACAATTATATAAACAAAAAGCATTTAACATAGTCTATCATAAATTTTCTCTCAAACTAAATAAACACAGTCCAAGACTCAATACAAAAAAAGTGGGTGAAGAGATGTTGAATATTAAAGAGGAGAACACTGTAGATCAGGCACTTGCCCTGTGACAATCTGTAGGTTACAATATAATCAACAGAATTCCCCTAATGCACAGATCTGTATCAGTGAAGTTAATCTAGAAGTACAGGTAGTCTTCAACTTACAACCGCAATTGAGTCCAAAATTTCCATTGCTAAATAAGACAGTTTTCAAGTGAATTTTGACCCATTTTATGATGTTTCTTGCCTCAGTTGTTAAATGAATCACTTAAGTTGTTGTTAAATTAGTAACACGGTTGTTAAGTGAATATGGCTTCCCCATTGACTTTGCTTGTCTGAGATTTGAGATTTGTTGACATTAACACCCAGATTTCTCAGCAATAGTCAGGTGATTAAAGTCTGTCCAACTCTTTCTGAGGTAAAAATCATTTTATTGCTGAGAACAAGTGGGAGCTTACCCGATCCTCTTTCAGTATCTTTCCTCTTCAAAGTGCTGTATAATTAGCTATGTAAATAGAATGGCATAAGCGCATCAGCGTACCTACCATCCCTGTCCTACTGTCCCCATTTATTTGTATTCATTTCCTTCATTCATGTCCATGTTCATATTCATACCTGCTATCTTGTACATGTTTGACAAACAAATAAATAAATAAATATAAAGTTTTGGAGGACATTGGGACGCTGAAAGCTGATTTACAAAGATGACATAATATGTTGCAGAAATAGTGCTTCATAAAAAGGGTATATGTAGGAAATGACCAGGCTGAACCTGAGGGAGACATCAAACACATAATCATGAGTCCCTTCATGCCCACAAGAGATCTAAGTCCAGCCATGTTGAATGTCTTTGACTCCTATCTGCCGCCAATTTGCTTTGTCCATTAGTAGTTCAGATTCTTATAGAGAGCTTAAGCTTGCAATAAATCTTTATAATCATTTGAACTGCCTGGATTTCCTGATTACCCTGTCACTTGACATTATGTACATATGGTAGGTAAAGAAATCCCTACGGATTTTACTCCACTAGACATACCCAACTATAAGGGATGGTGCTCAGCTCCATTTCAAAGCCATTGAGCCAGTGCTGTACATATGTTACATAGCTGTATAACTTCCATTATTAAAATAACTGTATATTGGATATCATTAAAAGCCAAAAAAAAATTTAAATAATTTTTATTGAACAATTTTTAAAAAGCAACAAATAAGTACAAAATATACATATATACAAAATCAAACACAGAACGAAAACACAAAAACCCCCAATATATAACATCAACATTACATGTCATAACCTTACAAAACATAACCTTACAAAACACAAACAGTTTTTGTTATTATTCCTTTCGCAGCTTTGAGCATCGTTGTGTCTTCTATATTACTGTATCTCTTATTCCTTGAACTTTATATTCACATATTTCTTAATTCTTAATTCTTACTATTTTCTTTCCCTTTTAACATCCTATCCAAATCTATCTACCTATCCCTTTATATTCTATATACATTACTAATTTTTTAAATTTACTTTTGTATTCCAACCAATTGTACCAGTTTATCCATATTTTGTAAAACTCTGTTTCCTCTTTATCCTGTATTTCCATGGTTAATTTGTTCATTTCTGCACATTCTAATATTTTTGTTATTATCATTGAGCTCGAAGGGACTATTTCCGCTTTCCAGTGTTGGGCATCAGTGATCCTAGCTGCAGTTATTATATGTAATATGAGGTATTGATTACTTTTGCTTATCTTCTCTTTCATAATTCCTAGCAAAAACAATTCTGGTTTTAATTCTATTTTTTGTTTTATAATTTCTTCTATCCATCTCTGGATCTTCTTCCAACATTTCTTTGCCTATGGGCACATCCACCACATGTGGTAGTACGTCCCCAGATCTCGCTTACATTTCCAGCATTTTGCTGACATGTTCGAAGAGATTTTTGCCAATCTTGCCAGAGGTAAATGCCATCTGTAGAACATCTTACAGATATTTTCTTTGGTCCCATATTTTTTCCCAATATTCTAATTCAATTGCGTAGCCGAAATTTTGTGCCCAGGTCACCACCACCTCTTTTACAATCTCCTCTTCCATCTTAATGTTTAATAAACAATTGTATAATTTTGTTATCATTTTTTCTTCCATTCCCAATAAAATTTTGTCTAAATCTTGGTAATCTTTTTGGAATCCAAATTGTATTAAATCCTTTTTATATCTCATTTGGATTTGAAGATAGGGCCACCAATCTATTTTTATTCCAATCAATGCCAGATCCTCTTTTGACTTTAAATTATTTTGCTCATCCAATAACTGTTTATATACGACTTTTTAGTCCAAATCTAGAACATTAGGATAGATTGTAGCTTCCATCGGATATATCCATTTGAGCATTTTTATATAATATTTCTTTTTAATTTCCATCCAATCTTCTAATAGTGTTCCTCTAATATGGTGCCTCTGAAATTTTGTGTTTCCCGTCCCAAATGAAGCTATGCCAACCTGTTTGCAGGTCATGTCCCTCTATCGTTAATACTTTTTTGTTGGTGAGTGTTATCCATTCCTTTACCCAGATTACTGTCGCTGCCTGATGATATAATTTCCAATCCGGTAATCCAAAACCTCCCTGTTTTCTTTTATCTTGTAATAATTTTTTTTAATCCTAGCCTTTTTTCCGTTCCATAGCCAATTTTTTTTAATTCAAAAAGTTTTATTAGTACAGAGTACAAACATTTTTCTTTTTTCTCCCCCCCTTCCCCCCAAACCCCTTATTTTAAATGGTCCACCATATTTTTATCCAAAAAGCCTAAGTTTTCATTTCTTTTTTTTCTTAATATAACCATCATATGCAAAAATACATAACATCTTCATGTCACCCACATTTAAGTTATAAATTTAGTTTTTCCCCATATTACCATCCTTATAATTTCTCCGGTATTTTAACCCAATTTTCATACAGTCCTTGAACTCATTTTCTCAAAATAATTCCATTAACACTTTATACAGCCTTTCTATATGCATTTAACTATTATCTTTTATTTCTATTATCAAATTGTCCTGTTAGTGCTAAATACAATTTTAAGTCTTCTCTCCATCTGGCCTACAATTACTCATACTAAAGCCAAATTCTAGTTGTTCGTTCTTCTCATTCGACCTTTAAATCCAACTCTTCCACCCGCTTGTGATTTGATAATTTCTTGAGTTATCAACTTGATTTGTTGTTGTGTTGATTCATCCTTACATATAGCTACTGCTCTGGTCTGACTCTGATCCTTTATCTCTCCTTGTATCACAAATGAATCCAAATTGTGAATATCGCTCTGGTTCTGTAAATCCCCATTCTTCTTCCTTCTGGTATTTTAGATATCTCGGCGTCTAGCACTTTTTCATAAAAATCTCTTGCTTTCCATATCGTATTGAGCCGATATCTCTTTCCCAAGTATATTAACGATAAACCAACTGGGGCTTCCCATCTGTACTGTATTTGCTGTTTTTTCATTTCATTCACCAAAAAGGCATAATCCTTTCTAGCTCTCAACATTCTGGGGGGAATTTCTTTCATTGTCATCACCTCATATCCATTTATCTGGAGCTTATTTTTAAAAGTCGCCTGTAGGATTTTATTACGTAATGTCCTTGTAGTAAAATATATTACTATATCTCGTGGCAGATGTTTCTGTTTAGCCATCCTCTTCTATGTTGTCACCCAAAGTTGTCACAGATTGCTTAATTCCTGCCACCTCCTCTTCCAAAATTTCCATATTTCCTACCAGTCCTTTAAATGCCGTAAATGTATCTTCCCTTAATTGCTGGTTCCTAATTACAATCTCTTCTGAAACAGCCTGTATTTTTTCATTAAGATCATTAATTTTTGAGGTAAACTCCATAACCAATTCATCTTTCCTGGCTTTTAAAACTTCTTGTAACTTTTCAAGCGTTAAAGTCTGTTGAGGTGTTGAATAAACATTAGATAACATACTTGAAATATAAGCAGGAGGTTGCATTCTTGAGATATAAGCAGGAGGACCATAAAATCCTTTGTTAAAAACAGTCTTTCCAGATTTTAAGGCCATTTAGAATTTTCAACTTTTTATCCACCAAAATCAAAAAGGAAAAAAGAGAGAATTCCTCCCTTCCAAGATGAAAAGCAACTTTAGAGTTTTTATCTCAAAGTCAAGCATTTTCTGAATAAACAGTAGATTGCATTCTTAAAATGTGAGCAGGAGGACTATCAAATCTTTTATTAAAAACAATCTTTCCAGGTTTTAAAGCCATTTGTGTTTTAAAGTTAGATTTGTTATTTTATTCCAAAGTCAAAGAGAAAGAAAAAAATTCCTCAGAGTCAGGCGTTTTCATGCAAAGGGCTGCTAACGAAACGAAACTTTCATTCTAGCTTTCACTTTCCACACCCTTTGAATCTTCAATCGCCATTTTGTTACTTGTTAGCTCAGTTAATTTGTAACTTCCAAAGTGAAAGTCAGCATTGGAGTTAAAGTTAAAGTACTTGCCATCCAAGTCTCCTGGCTTTTTCTGTCTGCTGTCTGCAGTAAATCAAAGTGTTATAAATCCCATCTTGAAAGCAGAGCTGGTCGCGGCATCTTGCTCCACAAAAGCGGAGGCGTCCGAAGTCCTGGAGCAAATGACAGGCTGCCTGGGGAGCCCTCACCCTTCGCACCCCAGATTGTCTCCTGGGGCACTAGGGGGGCTCTACCCTCACCTGTCGGCTCTCATCTCTCCCCTAAGCCCGGGGAGAAGATTTTCAAGCCACCAGACAGCTGTTCTGGTGGCTTTACGGGACCTCGGATCAGGCGCTCAATGAGGAGCGTCCTCGATGCTCGCGGAGCCAAGCGGAAGCCCCATAGCCAAAATTTTATAGGGAAGAAAAACTCTAATTTTTGCTATGATGCTAAATCAGTTATTTAGACTGGACTCCCATAACCTTACCTGTCAACCATCCTGTTGGTAAATGCAGCAAAAGAAACTCCTGGACATTATTTTACCAAGAGTATAACTTTACCAATAATTCCACATAAGAGTAGTAGCACAGAAATAGCAATGCCGGCTCTAAAGCTTTCATTGTCCACCAATCAGTTGTATTCATTTTGTTTAGGGAACATTTGGAATAGCTCGGAGTTTTCCCAGTGTTTGACCTTGGGGTGTTAAGACCATCCTGGGCTGCATTGGCTCACTTGAATTCCTTAACTCCCTCCCAATCCTCCCTTGCATTCCAATCCTTTTCCTCCCTGTTTTTGTTATCTGGTTGAGAGCAGGGGTGCATGGCAAGTCAGCCATGACACCACTAATCCCACTGAATTTAGCCATAAAAACCAATTGGATTTAGTATTGATCAGTTACTTATAGAATCAAACTAATATACCATATTTTTCTAAGACGCACCTTTTTACCCTCAAAAAGAGGGTGAAAACCTGGGTGCGTCTTATACACCGAATGCAGCCCCACCCAGCCACCCCCACCCTTTGGCCTCTGCCTGCCTGCAATTTACCTCTTTGCAGCAAACAGGGCAAAGCACAAGAAGAGCACAAGAAGAGATAAACTGCCTCCCGACCTACAGCTGACGGAGGCTTGCAAGCCACGTGGTAAAATGAAACTAACTACGGTGTCTGTAATGTGACAATTTGCTGGGAGATAAACTGCTGGCAATATTAGACTGCTGAAATTGCAAGGAGGTAAGCTATAGCTGCTGTGGCCTAGAGGTAGAGCTCTTGCCTCACAATCAGGAGGTTGTGAGTTCTATCCTAGGTAGAGGCAGATTCTGTTAATATGTTATTTTGTTAAATGTTTGTAGAGTGTTCAAATTATTAGACTTATTTTTTAAAGACTGCTTTATTATTGTTCTAGACAACTTAACAAAATGAAGAAGCTTTTTAAAATAAATGCTTGCTCTGAAGAGGCCCAGTGCTATTGTATCTTCTTTTAAATAGCAGAGAATACTTCCAGAAAGCCACATCAATTTTAAAGATCTGTAAAAGTATAATCTGAAATGTCCTGTTATAGTATTAAGTATTAGTATTAAGCATTAGTATTAAAAGAAGGCAGCTGAGAAACCCTGACTTAGTCATGTTTGGAGTAGATGTATTTAAATAATTAGGAGGAGTTAGTGTGATTACATTTAAGAAAACTTTCTGGGATTAATAAACTGCCATAAATGTACATTTCTCCAATTCTTTGCTATTTCTATGGGTCAGGCACACATGCACAGAAATACACAGCAAACAGTGTATATCATCTGTACTGTTTGCTGTTTGCTGTTTGGCAAATTGCTGGGAGGCAGAGGCCTTTTTTCCTTGTTTTCCTCCCCCAAAACTAAGGTGCGTCTTATACTCCGGTGCGTCTTATACTCTGAAAAATACGGTACATGTAACTAGTCTAGTGAAACAAATACCTAAAACCTTCTATATCTTAAAAATTTAAATATAGTGATCAATATATTGTATATTTCTTCCGTAGCTTTATTCATGGCAAAAGTATAATAATATTTCAGTTCATTCATGTCTATCATCTAAATTATTGTCTAGGCCAGGCAACCTCTTGGTTCCATGCATATAGAATTTTGCACAGAATTATGAATTCAATGGATAATCAATCTAACCTACCTTTGTGACTTTTCGAAACAAGCCTTTGTGTTTCACACAGCATTGTGACTGATGCAGAATCTAGCACCTTAATTTATTTTTGAAAATAAATATTGAGATATCAGTGTTATCTAAATCAAATGAAGCTATATCCATTTTCAAACATTAATGCCAAAATATGCCCTCACTTTAAAAGCAAGCATTTTCATTGTGTGAAAAGACCCATCTGTACATTTTGACAGCATCCACAAGGCTTTTTCTGAGCATGTTTATCAAAGAAAACAAATGAGAAAAAATTATTTGTGCCATGGCTCAAATTAATCTTCATTGCATCCCACATAACATAGACTTCATGTTTAAGTTTTCTGTTTAACTGCAGTATCAATAAAATATTACTGAAGTTTTTTTAACTTTGGTTACTCTTAAATCATCACAAAGTAAAGCCATGGCATGAAAAATGCATAATTTAGCTTTAATTGGATAACTTGTTAGTGTAATTCTTCGTGGCTACAAATTTCGTGGCACAGATTATTACCATCAATAATTACTGTAGTTCCATTTTTAAAAACAACTTTCATGTCAGTGTATATGAACATTTACCTACACCAGGACAATTTCTTCCTAAATTACCCAGGTCATGCAATGCACAATTAGCTATATCCTCATTTGCAGGAGTCACCTGACTTTCTAATTACATAACAGCGTTACAGTTGCTCTTTTCTTCATTCCAGGGCACGGATTATATGGAACTTTTGAAATGTTGTCCTCCTGGAGAAAAACTAGAGAAGACCAACATGTAAAAGAGAGAACTGCAGCTGTGTTCGCGGACTCCATGCTCTCCTTTTCTCTCACCACTGCCATGTATCTGGTGACTTTTGGGATTGGTGCCAGCCCTTTCACCAACATTGAAGCAGCCAGGATCTTCTGCTGCAATTCTTGTATTGCAATTTTCTTCAACTACCTCTATGTACTCTCCTTTTATGGTTCCAGCCTCGTGTTTACTGGCTACATAGAAAACAACTACCAGCATAGTATCTTCTGCCGAAAGGTACCAAAACCAGAGGTATTGCAAGAGAAGCCTGCTTGGTATAGATTTCTTCTGACAGCCAAATTTAGTGAGGATACAGCAGAGTCAGAGGAAACAAACAGTTACGAAAGCCATCTTTTGGTGTGTTTCCTCAAGCGTTATTACTGTGACTGGATAACAAACACATATGTCAAGCCTTTTGTAGTTCTCTTTTACCTTATTTATATTTCCTTTGCCTTAATGGGCTACTTGCAGGTCAGCGAAGAGTCAGACCTCAGTAACATTGTAGCAACTGCAACACAAACCATGGAATACACTGCTGCTCAGCAGAAGTACTTCAGCAATTACAGCCCTGTCATTGGGTTTTATATTTATGAATCAATAGAATATTGGAATGTGACCGTTCAAGATGACATGCTAGAGTATACTAAGGGGTTTGTAAGGATATCTTGGTTTGAGAGCTATTTGAATTATCTGAGAAAACTCAACATATCAACTGGATTATCTAAAAAGAATTTTACCGATATGCTGAGGAACTCCTTTCTGAAAGCTCCCCAATATGCCCATTTTTCAGAGGATATCATTTTTTCCAAAAAATACAATAATGAAGTTGAAGTGGTGGCCTCTCGAATGTTCTTGGTAGCTAAGACCATGGATACCAAACGAGAAGAGCTCTATCACCTCCTGGAAACCTTACGAAAGCTGTCTCTCAAATCTAAAGTGAAATTCATTGTTTTCAACCCATCCTTTGTCTACATGGATCGTTATGCCTCCTATGTGGGGGGGCCCTTGCAGAACTCCTGTATTAGTGCTTTATTCCTGCTCTTCTTCTCTGCATTCCTAGTGGCAGATTCTCTCATCAATGTATGGCTCACACTCACCGTTGCCTCAGTCGAATTTGGAGTTATAGGTTTTATGACCCTGTGGAAAGTTGAGCTAGACTGTATTTCTGTGTTGTGTTTAATTTATGGAATTAATTATACAGTTGACAACTGCGCACCTCTCTTGTCAACATTTGTCCTGGGCAAAGATTTCACAAGAACTAAATGGGTAAAGAATGCCCTGGAAGTGCACGGGGTAGCGATTTTACAGAGCTACCTCTGCTACATTGTTGGTCTGATTCCTCTTGCAACTGTGCCTTCAAATCTGACCCGTACACTGTTCAGGTGCTTGTTTTTGATAGCATTAGTCACCTTCTTTCATTGCTTTGCCATTTTACCTGTGATACTAACTTTTCTGCCACCGTCAAAGAAAAAAAGGAAAGAGAAGAAAACTCCTGAGAATCGGGAGGAAATAGAATGTGTTGAAATGGTGGATATGGATAGTACCCGTGTAGTTGACCAAATTACAACAGTCTGACTAGTTGGTTTGTCTTGCTTTTTTTAAAAAAAAAAATAACCATCACCCCTAAATATTGCCAAGAGAAAAAAAAATCATATTGATTATAACAATAGGATTTGGATGTCTGTTTTCAAATTAAAACCAGGAGCATCCAGAGCACCATGTGAAGGGGGAAATGTGACTGTTTGTGGATTGGCCTTCACATATAAAGTACAGTGACATTTATATTCACCCAATACAATAAGATTGTCAACTTGGGTTGCTACTTGAGATAAAGACAATAGAGATGGGTTACTAAATAGCATACTGCTGTGTCTGCCCTGCCAATGCTGCTGCCCCTGGGGCAGTGTGTGCCCACACATTGAAAGGTCAACTGTCAAGGCTGAAGAAGCAGTAAGTGTACATTTTGGACACAGAGGCTATATAAAACTTTCAGTACAGCAATAACTCAGTTCCATGAGTCAGCTATTATGGATCTTAGCCATTACATCTAACTTTTATTTCTATTGCTTCTTTTCTTTCTTTCTTCTTTTTCTTTTTCTGAATAGAAATATATATGCAAGCTGTTAAACAAAAGCAAACCAACAATGGCCAAGAAATTCAAATTTATGCACGGCTAAATAGGGTTATCACTGTTATTCTAGGGTCATTTCGCAGTTGCCTTCTTTTCTGAATTAATAAATATTTTAAAGTGGAATTAATCCCCTATATATTTTAATACAACATAATTTTCTAGCATTTTTAAAGGAAAAAAAACAAAATTAGTAATACATATAAACACATTCAAGTTATCTATTACATCACTTTTTCAGTAGGGCTTATTAATGTTATTCAATAGGGATTATTATTATTATTCAATAGGGATTTTATTATTGTTGTTATTTTTATTGTTGTTGTTGTTGTTATTATTATTATTATTATTATTATTATTATTATTATTATTATTATTATTATTATTATTATTATTATTATTATTATTATTATTATTATTATTATTATTCCTGCTTTCCTATGCTAGATTTGATAGCATTCTCTGATATGTTAGGAGATCTAATGGCAGGTTGGGAAAGGAATATGTTTAGCAAATCCTACCAAAATCCATGAAACAAGCCTCAGATGCCTAAATTTTGTCTCACAAATGTGTATGTTATAGAATGTCTTAAACTACCAGCCATTGTTCCAAGCTGTACACTATTAGTACACAAAAAGAGGCTCAATGTGTAGCCATACATAATATGTAACAAGGCACAATCTTCAACTAGAATTTCTCTTTCGGAAATCTCTACTATATACTATAAATCAAGGAAATCAGTTGAACTCTCCAGAAAAGTGGTTTTGAATTCTTAACGCTGCAGTCTTTCATGAGATAATGTTTAAAGGAACTGTATAATAATAAAACATAGCAAACAGTTATCACTGCCCTCTTGAAAGGTATAAGATGTGGTGCCAGAAGAAGGAATCAAACAATTTACAGTTCTGCAGTGAACTAGGCCAGAGGGATCTATAAAACGCATTTCCATAGCAGGGTCTGGTAAAATCTTACTGTATTCCCACAAATTTGTATGCTTATATGAATTTTTTAAAAAAATGTTCAGTTATATTTTTCAGACATGTTCTTGCTTATATATTATTCCTAAACTGGATGATAAAAGTACTTTAAATTTGGCTCTCATATTTAGACTATAAAGATGTGCATAATTGAACTCCTTATTGAATGAGATTCTTACAGCGCTGCTGTAGTGTGTCCACAGAGTTTAGGTGGACACAGGATAAACAGGTTATATGACTTACAGTCATTCATTTAGTGACCATTCCAAGTTACAACAGAACTGAAAAAAGTGACTTATGACTGGTTTTCACATAAACGTTGCAACATCCCCATGGTCACATGATCAAAATTCGAGCACTTGCCAATTGGCGTGTACTTATGACTGTTGCACTGTCCTGGGGTCATGTGAGCACTTGTAACCTTTCCAGCTGGCTTCCGACAAGCAAAGACAATGGGGGAAGGTAGATTCTCTTAATGACCATATTATTCACTTAAAAATTGCAGTGATTTGTTTAACAACAGTGGCAATAAAGGTCATAAAATGAGGCACAACTCAAATTAACAACTGCCTTGCTTAGCTATGGACATTTTGGAAGTGTCTATAAGTCAAGGACTATATGCATGTGGAAACTGATTACATTTTGAAGCCAAAGTCCTACAAGGTATTTACAGTGCTTTTATGTTTACTGAAATATAATTCATTTAGCCAATTAACTCACTGATCAGAGCAATATTTTTTTACTCTGGAAGGGAAAAAATAAACCTAGTTTTCTCTGTCCAGCAAGTTCATACAAGTCTGTCTTGGATATTCCTTAGAATGAAACAGAGGAAAAATAACTGAAGTAACTGGAACAATTTCACTTTAATGAGCCATATTTAAAATACATGCCCAGTATTTTATTGTAAGCAGTAGAAATCAGAAAAATACAAAAGCTGTGAAACTAGAAGAAAAGTTATCTGGCAAAAACAAATGGATGTCTTTTTCCAAATCCCAACCATTTTACTAAATGAAACAAGACCTGTAAAAGATTAAATATATTGCAAAGAGGCTAATGTTACAGTGATATGTGCCAAATTTTATTTGTATCCTGGGAAGCTCCACAAAGCAAAACTATTTCTAGTGCCACTGGATTATTCTTCTGCACGGTCTATATTTATTCACTTGCTAAGGGTTACTCCCTGCCCCAGTCAATCAAGTAATGGTACCATCAGAAAACACTAGCAAAACTATATTATTTTATCTGGAACATTTGGAAATGTTACCATTTGCTGTGAAAACCCATCTCCAAATAACAAAAGAGAAAACCAAGAGCTATTTTGTAAGCTGTATCTTAAAAATTATAATATATTCACTTTCATTTTTTAAAAAAAACAGCTTTCTATAGCCCATATAGATGTTTACCATAAGCATCTGCTACTACGGAAATGCTCCATGCATCTATTAATGAGTGTTTGAAGGTCATGCAGATTATTGATGTGATATGGAAAAGTGACTGCCAAAAATACCATATGAGAATGTTAGAGTATAGCTGCATTACTTAAGTTTCGATAGCATCAATCTGATGCAGCTTACAATCTGGCTAAACTGATTTTTCATTCAATAATTATTGTGATTTCTTCACACAATCAAAGGACTAAAAACACAAATATATGATGTCAGGGTACCTTTTGGGCCTCTGGAATAGAATCATTAAATGATGCAAAAAGAAGGGCAAAATGAAATGTGAATGACAAAAATTAAAATATTTTAAAATTATTTTAAATAATTAAATTGAATTGTTGAATTGTTCCACAGCAAGTTGGCCATGGTGAGTTGGCAGTGGTGAGGTGTCCCATTCCGCTGGAGTCAGGTCCGAACTCCAGAGCAAGGGGGTCATTTCCAAGTGTGTATGGTACATTATCCTCACAGTTACTAAGAGTATAACTCCTACTGGACTCACTCCTCTTCCTATCAGTCTAGTTGTTTAGGAACAAAAGAGTTGAGGCAAAGATCTTGATTTTTTTCAGTAATCTCCCCTACCACCATTATCATCATTCCAGACATAAGTCTTGAGGGTGCAGACGTTGCACTAACTATAATGATTTTTCATTTAGCAGCTTACCAATTTCCAACTGTTATAATTTATTACAGTAAATCAAATATAAAGCTTAATGTATTGTGCAAATCCTGCAATATGTGGTTTATTCAATAAACCCTAGGCACAACATAGTTTAGATCAATATATAGTCTCAGCTACTGAGTCTCACAGAGCTCCAGCCCAGATAATTGAGAGCCACCAAGAACTTTCAAGCTGCGGCTAGGAATATTATGGAGGAAACTCTATGTTTTAACAATTTCAGTCACAACTTGAAGATAACTGTTTCTTGCATGAAGCAAATCTTCATGAGCTGATTCACTGGCAATATTGAAGGATGAATACAGTTGGAAAAGGTGATAATTTGGGGGCAGGGGGAGAACTGCCAATCAAAACATGGTAACACAAAGGATGTTTTTATTCCAGCAGGAGATAGGAACTTGAGAGGAGAGGAAGGGGTTGGGATATGTAGATGGAAGGATAGGTCTGGTGGAAGACCACTTTCATAGCCTGGGAATATACTGTTTTGTTTTGATTGGCTGCCAGCTTGACTTTTCTGAGCTCCATTATGGATCCTCTATCTCAGGGACTCAGAGTTACTTCTACTTTTGATGTCAGGGTAGATTAGAACTGGTGATATAGATACCTTATAGAAATAAGTGAATCTATTTGAAAACCATTTTAGTTATTAAATAAAAGCTATTTCTTTTGTTTTTATGTTAACCAAATGTCTGTCATCTGTCTCCCCTGTGTTCTACTCTATTCCATAATTTTAGAGACTTAAACCATTTTTAAGCCAGAAAAGAGAGTTAGTGGTGGCATCATAACAAAAGATAAGAGGAAAGAACCCCAAAACAAGGAAGACATATGATGGGAAGATTTAGATAGATACGGCTAAAACTAATGGTTAAAGTTGTGAATTACATTATTGACTGAACTACAAAAGCTATATAAATAACATTTCATGCAACTGTTAATTTGAACCAATGAAGTCAATAAACTATAAGAATAATAAAATAAAATTAAAAAACAGATAACCCTTAAAGCAAGCGAGGAGGAGGAGCAAAATTATGAAAAAAATGATGCATTTTCAGATATGAAGAACTAAAATTTCCATTTTCTGAAGCTCTCCTGATAGGGCAGTTGGATGTAGTAGTAACACAAGAGGGCACTAAACTGGGAAAAGTTTGTATAAAATATCAATGCACCTGCCAGATAAACTGAAAGTATAAAAATGATGTAGCTTTTATAAAGTCAGGCATTAAAAGATAATCGTAACTATGCTTGCTCCTAGGACTTGTCTTTATTACCTCTAAAATATATATTTAATCTAGGTAGAGGACAAAACATGGTCTGCCATATGTCACTGAACTGTAATTTTCATCATTTGCCATTGAGACGAGATGGTTGGAAGTAGAGTTCAAAACTTCTGGTAGGTTGCACATTGTCCAGTCCTGATCTAAGTAACCTAGATAAATTGCTTGACTGATAGTTTACTTTGATATAATGAATTTGGATAAAAGTTTAGCTATCTCCAATTATTGTACTCTGAGAACAAAGTCAACAATCAAGAAACATTATTGATCATCTAAGTTACTTACCTTAGAATGATGATCAATAATTAGCCCCATTTTTTAATTTGGCTATTTGTTCCTTACCTTTAGCTTCACTTCATTGTGTAGGGGGAGATGCCTTCTGCTTCCCAACCCCACTTTCATTTTCCATGCAATTAAGATTCTGTCTACTTCTCCACCTTATTTAAAACAGGTAATTGCTTATATAGTGGGTTAGCAGCAGTAGTTCCTATGGATGACAGCAGTAGCAATTGCTGTCCAGAGAAAATCAGTTTGCAACTAATTTACCTGTCCAAGTGAGCAAGCAGTAATGTCCATTAGGAAATATAACATGAGAAGTTGCTCATTGCTTACACTATCTCTTCACAACTCCCTGCTGCTGCTCTTAGCAGCTAACATCAGGAATTCACTGCTTGCTTTCTGTTAGTTTGGGGCATTTGCTTTGTTAGCAAATAAGTGGCAGCTACTCTTGCTTTTCCTGTGTCTGTAAATTAGCAAATTAGTATCTGAGTTGCAGAACCCTATGAACTCCTTAAAGAGATGCAGAATGCTCTTTGCCACTATATGTCATCAAGATTTTTGCAGCCAAGATCTAAATAAGATGAATATTGCATTTTTCTAATAGGCGACATTTCTGCATGTTTTATTTCAACAAGAAAAGGAAAAATATTTTTGTAGGAACCAATGATATCTATTGGGGAGGAGTAGAATTAGAAGAATAACAGTAATAAAATTCAAACATGACAAGGTTGAATATAATATTTGTTGAGCCAATGGATCAAATGTTCTCCATCTTGGGGTGGAACCAGCCTTCAGGAAGGGTTGTCCTTGACCAATCGTCTCGAGGGTCGAGTCAGTCAATTTGCATGTTGTACGGATCCGCCCTGTCCTTCCCAGATGTGACTCAACCCTCCAAGAGGGAAAGTGTAGCAGGACTCCCCTCCTGAATGCTGCTTTCTTTCTTTCTTTTCTATACTTTAAAAAAAATTAAAATTAGATCATTCCTATAGCCTTCTCAGGGCTCCAAGTTGGGCAACAACAGTGAAGTGGAGATCAGATGTGATGGATCACAGCACAGGTGAGGCAAACCCGTATGCCCTTCGGGGTGAATCAGCACCCCTCCCGGCCTTTCCCCTCCTCCTCTTCATCTCCTGCATCAGGGATCAAGGGAAAGGACTTTTAAAGGAGGGAAAGACTAGCAACGAGAGCGGCACTGATATTCTTGCACCGCTGCTTTAATTTAATTCCATCCCGGCAGCTTAGAAATCGGGCGCTGAGACTCACGCCGAAGATTTAAAAGTCCCACCCGACAATCACACCGCGCTACAGCTGAGCTGCCCCACGTTGCTGGATGCCGCTTGAATAATATCGCGGCATCCAAAATCAAGCCATGAGTGTGGAAATTAATGGGGTGCCACTAGAATAATATCGCGGTCTTGATCAGAGCTCAGCACCCCGGGAGCGCCGCTGGAAGCAATTTGTGGCGCCCGCTCTCTAGCCACCAACGGCTTGAGAAAAAGGGGGGAGATGGAAATTAGACCTCCCTGGCATACGGATAAACAAGGACATCCGTAGGAGGGCAGGCGCCAGCGGGCAAGGAGTCAGCCATTAAGACCGGTCCAGACCGCATGGCAACACAGGGGGTGGCCATACTTTCTCGCAGGAGGGGGTGGTAACCGGAAGTTTCCAGAAGTAGCACATTCCAGCCACTAGGGACATGGCTTCGGAGCATTCCAAAAATTCCAGAGCCGAGAGCAGGAAGCGTAGAAAAGAATCAATAGAGGGAAGTATTCCCCTCCCGAGAGCAGTCACCCCCCTGATCTCACAGAAGCAGGAAGGGAACTTCCAAGGCAATGGAGCAAACTGAAAAGTGCCGGGACACAGCCCTTCAGAAAATTTGTGATAAGGCCAAGATGGCAGCAGATGCTGCACAGAGCTCTGGAGAGAGACCAGCCCAGCATCTAACTGAAATTGCAGGAGACCCTTTAGTTCTGGATGCAACTAACATAACCAGACCTGAAGAAGACCTATGGGGTGGCTCTGACACACAGGAAAGTTTGGATGTCCAACAGTCACAGTCTGATCAGCCAGGTCAGGACTCATCAATCCCTACCCAAACTTCTACATTCCCAGAAGTCTCTCAGCCACATTTTAACCCGGCTGAGTTTCAGACTTGGATGGAATCAGCTCTTCAATGAGCTATTTCCACAAGCTTAAGATCCCTTTCTCAAGAAGGCCCTTCCACTTCAGATTCTATAGACAAGGCATCAAAATCTAAAGGAAAGGGAAAGGCCCCTGTAAAGAACAGACAGCCTATCAGACATAATAGTTCCGATGATTCTTCAGATGAATCAAGCCTTAGTTATTCCAGAGAGGATACACAGGAGGAGGGTGATTCTAAACTGAAATTATCAGAAGATGAAGGCATGACTAGCGAACAGCTGGTCACGACCGGCCTGTTTTCTCCCAGCTTGTTTAAGTCCCTACTGTTCAAGGCCCATGCGGCAGCGGGTATTAAGATTCCTCCTCCTTCTTCAATTGTAGTAGTAGAGGATGAGGAGAATCCTCTTTTTTCAGAAGTCAGGCAGGAATTGGACATCATACCTGTTCCAAAATTGTTTGCTAAAATGATCAAAACCCAGAAGGGTTCCCCAATCTCCGGGCCTGCAACATCATCGCAGGACAAGAAATATTTTAACGTAGCATCTAACCTATCTAATTTAATTACAGTACCAGTAGTGGATGCGCCTATCAGAGGATTACATTCCTCCACCATGATTCCAGGTGAAACAGAGGAGCTCCTAAAACCAGATGACAAACGTATTGAACAAGCCTTGGTCAAGGATTACCTATCCTCTGCTTGGGCAATCAAGGCTGCATTCACGTCCTCATTCTTTGTATGTACAACTATCATATGGCTCAGGCAGATACAAGAACATATCCCGTCTTCCAATGTAAGAGCACAACAGGATCTGAACAAGGTGTTTGCAGCGGTTCAGTTCCTAGTGGATTCTACTCTACAAACTTCATGCTTCGCGGCCAGAGCCTTGACTGCATCGGTAGTGGCCAGACGCATGAATTGGCTCCGGCAATGGCAAGCAGATTCATGACATAAGTGGCGACTGGCAACAGGAGCCATTGGAGAAAGTTCTCTTTTTGGTGAAGCACTGGAACCTCTACTTGTGGAAACAAGCGACAAGCGGAAGATTCTTCCTCCAGTGTCCCAGAAGGGGCTTCCCAAGTCCACCCCTTACAGTCTGCAGCCCTTTCGGACGACTGGCCAGGCCCCTTCCTTCTCCCGGGCCCCAGGTCAGTATTACTCCCGTCAAAAACATTCAGGCAGGGGGGAGCAATTCTGCAAACCAACATGAGGGGGCCTCCCCAACAGGCCCTCTTGTGGGGGGTAAATGGTAGTTCCCATCACATTCCGATAGGGGGCAGGTTGGCCAAGTTTTGGCCAGTCTGGGAGAGTTCCACGCGAGACTCTTGGGTACACAAGACCATATGCAGAGGTCTCACTCTGGAGTTCTCATCTTTCCCATCAAATTTCTTCATCAGGTGCTCAGTTTCAAGCATTCCTTCCAAACGTAAACTAATGGAAGAGGCAATTAAGCATCTGGCGGATATCAGGGCTATTCAACAAGTTCCTCGAAAACAGCGCATCTAGCTCTATGCCATTTTTGGCATCTCATCGAAGGGTCTCACGTTTTGATACTGACAGAAAACATCTCAACGAAGGCACATATCAACCGGCAGGGGGGCACCCGCTCGAGGTCCCTTCAGGGGGAGGCCATGGAGTTGGGATTATGGGCAGAGAAGAATCTTCAGTCACTGGCGGCAGACCACATTTCAGGTGTCAACAACACTCAGGCAGACTGGCTCAGCAGAACACAGGTGGACCAGATGGAATGGAGACTCTGCTCGGAACTCTTTCATCAGATCACACAGAGACTAGGGGTTCCAGTGGTGGATCTATTCGCAACCCCAGGGAACGTCCACCTGACGAGATTTTTCTCTCGCTTCCCATCCAGGGGAGCGGAACAGGTAAATGCATTGCGGAGTCCATGGCCACAGAGCCTGCTGTATGCATTCCCACCTGGTAATACCGGAGCTGATCCAGAAAATTTTGTTAGAACAGGCGGAGGTCATACTGGTGGCTCCCTTTTGGCCACGGAGAGCTTGGTTTGCAGACCTCCAAGCTCTTTCGGTAACGCAACCGTGGCGACTGCCTCCGTCAGAGGACATGCTCTCTCAGGGGGAATTATGCCACCCAGACCCAGCGTGGCTACAACTGACCGCTTCAAAATTGAGTGGTGCAAGTTAACACTCCAGGACTACGACCTCATCATGCAAGCATCTCGCCAACCATCAACAAACTGCATCTATTCGGCGACATGGAAAATGTTCTGCAATTGGTGCAAGGCAGAGGGCCTGTCCCCGGTCCATATTCCACTTCTCAAAATTCTAAAATTTCTGAAACATGGCCTGGACAAGGGACTAGCTCCAAACACCCTTCGGAGACAGTGGCGGCCCTCGCGTCAGATTTGAAAACTGAGATTGTCCCAAGATATGTACCGTATTTTTCAGAGTATAAGACGCACCTTTTTACCCCCCAAAAGAGGGTGAAAACTTGGGTGCATCTTATACACCGAATGCAGACCCACCCACCCAGCCACCCCCACCCTTTGGCCTCTGTCTTCCAGCAATTTACCTGTTTGCAGCAAACAGGGAAGAGCCTGTAAAGCCAAGCAAGTCAGTAGCAGTTTCCCGACCTACAGCTGATTAGGTTTGCCACGTGGGAAAATGAAAGTGAAACTAGCTGCAAAGAGGCAAATAGCTGAGAGAGACACGCAGATTTTTATTTTCTGCTGGATGCAAGGGGGTAAGTGAATAACTATAAATGTCTGTAGAATGTTCAAATTATTAGACTTATTTTTTAAAGACTGCTTTATTATTGTTCTAGCCAGGTGTCTCCAACCTTGGCAATTTTAAGACTTGTGGACTTCAACTCCCAGAATTCCTCAGCCAGCTTTGTTAGCTTTGCTACAGAGAATAATTACAACTGCCCAGAATATCATTGGGCTCCAGCTACCAGCCCTGGACGATATCTCTGCATCTCGCTGTTCTAGGAAGTTGCACAATATTCTCAGAGACTCTTCTCATCCTGCTTACAATCTTTTTGAACTGTTGCCTTCTGGCAGAAGATACAGAACAATTAAAACTCGGACCACACGCTTTCTGAATAGTTTTTATCCTAGAGCTATAATTGCACTTAATAATGAATTGAAGGGTCACCATCAGTGAGCTGTTGGATAGTATTACTTGGTCTGTTGTATGGATGTTTGAGTGGTTCAGGGTGGGGAATTCATGGTGGGTGGGGATTGCTATGTGTGTTGGGACTGGTCTTGAAGCGTTATGTGAATTTCGTTGTATGGGTGTACTGTACAATGTACTATAAGTACTATACTGTACAATATACGTACAATGACAATCAATTATTATTATTATTATTATTATTATTATTATTATTATTATTATTATTATTATTATTATTATTATTATTATTATTATTATTATTATTATTATTATTATTATTATTATTATTATTATTATTATTATTATTATTATTATTATTATTATTATTATTATTATTAAAAGGCTGTGAGGGGGTTAGGGTTTATTAAAGATGGGGATGGGGAAAAGATGCCATTCCTTTCCCAAGGACCCAGGGAAAGTGGAATAAAAATGTGTGTGTGTGTGTGTGTGTGTGTGTGTGTGTGTGTGTGTGTGTGTGTGTGTGTGTGTGTGTGTGTGTGTGTAAATAACAGCCCGGGATAGCTTCAGCCACAAACAACAGCTGGTGTTATTTTTGCTGAGAGCTTCTAAGCTACACAGCATTCTTTAATAAATACTAACAATAATGAACCATAATATACATGATTAAAGGAAGGGAGGTGAAATCAGAAGAGGAAGGAAGGAAGGAAGGAAGGAAGGAAGGAAGGAAGGAAGGAAGGAAGGAAGGAAGGAAGGAAGGAAGGAATAAGGATGTGTTGGCCCTCCAGAGGCTACTGCACTATACTCCCATCATTCCTGAGTTGTGCTGTTAAAAAAATCCAGTGCCACCAGGGAGAAGTCAAGTTGTGAAAGAATGATTGAAATTCCTCACAAAACCTCATTATTCAGGTTAAATTGCCATGTTGGCACTTTGTGATAAATACCGTATTTTTCGGAGTATAAGACGCTCCGAAGTATAAGATGCACCTAGATTTTGGAGAGGAAAACAAGGGGGGGAAATCTACCTCTGCCTCCCAGCAATTTTCCTCCTTGCAGCAAACAGCCTGTTTCAGTTTCAGCACAGCTTGATTAGCACAAGAAAAAAATTCTGCCTCGGCCTCCCAGCAATTTGCCTCCTTGCAGCAAACAGCAAACAGCCTGTTTCAGTTTCAGCACAGCCTGATTAGCACAAGAAAAAAAAATCTGCCTCTGCCTCCCAGCAATTTGCCTCCTTGCAGCAAACAGCAAACAACCTGTTTCAATTTCAGCACAGCCTGATTAGCACAAGCAGCTGATTGTTGGTTGGATCGGCCTCCCGACTATCAGCTGTTTCAGGCTGCAGGGATTGCCAAAGCCTATTGCTGCCTACATGCGCCCCATTTTCGGCCTCCACATCCAGTTTTAATCCTCCCCATGCCTCGTTTTCAGCCTCCGCGAGCCCCATTTTCGGCCTGTTCTGGGCGTCAGGGATCGGAATGGGCAGAAAATGGGGTGCGTGGAAGCAAAAAATGGGGTGCGCAGAGGCCAAAAATGGGGCACACGGAGGCAGCAATAGGCAACGGCAGTCCTTGCAGCCTGAAACAGCTGATGGTCGGGAGGCCGATCCAACCGACAATCAGCTGCTTGTGCTAATCAGGTTGTGCTGAAGCTGAAACAGAAACAGGCTGTTTGTTATTTGCTGCAAGGAGGCAAATTGCTGGGAGGCAGAGGCCAAAGGGTGGGGGCCGGTGGGTGGGTGGGGCTACATTTGGTGTATAATTTTCACCCTCTTTTAGGGGGGGAAGTGCATCTTATACTCCAAAAAATACAATAAGTGGGTTTTGGGTTGCAGTTTGGGCACTCGGTCCCTAAAAGGTTCGCCATCACTGAGCTATACTATAGAGTAAGGTGACCAGATTTTAATATTTGTAAAGCGGGACACCATTGATGGGGGGGTTTCTAGGGGAGCAAGATGGGAGGGGTCCGTCTCTTATCCCGCAGCCCATCCACGTGAATAAAGGTGGAGACACAAATCCAGGATTGCTTTGCTGCAGCTTTGTGCACCCCCCCAAACACCCCCCCTTTCATTGCAGCCCTTACCGCCACTCTCACTACCTGCCTGGCTGCAGACTCCGCCTGCCTTCCCGAAGCAGCCCTGCCGCAGTTCACTTTTGTTTCGCGGCGGGAGAAGGAAGAAAGCGGGCAGCGAGAGTGGCAGCCTCTTCCAAGCGCAGACTTGGCCCTCTCCCCACACGGAGGGCTGCTGCCCGGCTGGCTGGTGGCAGCTTCTGCAACGGAGGCAGCACGCGGCTGTGAAGAACCCTCACCACCCGCCCTCCCGGAGCACCACAGCCGTGGTTTGCCATGGCCGGGGCTTGCCTCTACTGCGTCTGGCCCAGAGAGGGACAGCGGCAGGAGAAGGAAGAAAGCAAAGCGCAGCTGTGGTGCTCCAGGAGGGCAGGTGGTGAGGGTTCTTCACAACCACGTGCTGCCTCCATTGCAGAAGCCACCGCCAGCCAGTGGGCAGCAGCCCTCCATGTGGGGAGAGGGCCAGGCCTGCGCTTCGAAGAGGCTGCCGCTCTCACTGCCCACTTTCTTCCTTCTCCCAGCATAAAACAAAAGTGAACTGTGGCAGCGCTGCTTTGGGAAGGCAGGCGGAGTCTGCAGCCAGGCAGGGAGGGAGACCAGCGAGAGCGGCGGCCCCTTCCAAGTGCAGGCCTGGCCCTATACCCGCCCGGGGGGTTGCCGCCCACCCGGCCACCAGCGGCTTCCGCGCCGCACTTGCTTGGCGAGACTTTTTTGAAACGCCGCGGGACGCGGGACAAATTATTAAAAAGTGGGACTGTCCCGCCAAAAGCGGGACATCTGGTCACCTTACTATAGAGAGCAATTGTGAATAGAATCATTATGAATCTACATTTTTTACTAATAATTTTAAAGACTGCGAGTGTGCAAGCATTGTAGCAATGCTTAATTCCTTATCTAGCAATGCTGCTTCTTTCTTTCATTCCAAGAATACTGTATATTGATTGTGATATACAATGTAAATATACTGAGATGGAGAAAGAGTTGGTTTTTAATATCATATCCTTTTCATGAGTCTCCCCTTCAACTTCCATATAGTCAATTGCAATACAACAGTGATGGTGAACCTTTTTTTCCTTGGGTGCCAAAAGCATGTGTGCGCGCGATAGTGCACATGTGCGTACCCATACCCATAATTCAATGCCCCCCATATGCCCCACTCCTGTGAATGTGCACATGATCCCCCCATGCACACCCCCACGAATGTGTGCACGACCCCCACACACACCATTTTGGGCCTAGCAGGCCTTTCTGAAGCCTCCGGAGGCCGGAAACGGCCCGTTTTCCGACTTCCGGTGGGCCCGGTAGGCCCATTTTTCGCCCTCCCCAGGCTTTAGAGGCTTTCTTGGAGCCTGGGGAGGGCAAAAACGGCCTCCCCCCTCCGGAGGCCCTCCGGAGGCCAAAAATGGCCTCCCAGAGCCTCCGCGCGAGCCCTGTACTTACCTGGCATCCAAAACAAGCCGCATGAAGACTCCTGGGAGGGGAGGGCAGCGTGAGCGGGGCCAGCTGAAAATCAGCTGGCTGGCAAGCGCATGTGTGCTGGAGCTGAGCTAGGGCAACGGCTCGCGTGCCCGCGATATGGTCCACGTGCCACCTGTGGCACGCGTGCCATAGGTTCGCCATCACAGCAATAGAAGAATATGTGGAAAGAAGAGGAGAAATAGAATAATGGTCCTCTAACAGAGTTGAAGAAATCTTTGATTTACAAAACTTAAACTATCAAGATTAAATTCGCACCCAATTACCACAGACACAGACAGATTGGCGATTGGCTATTCTCCATAGTTGGGGAGCTAGCCTCCAAGATTGGGATGACACATTCTACAGCCAATTAGGACTGAGTCTGGAAACCTATAAAAGCTAACATCCCCTGATACTCCCCCTCTTTCGACTCAGTCTTAGTCAAGGACTTGTGTCTCCCTAATTCTGTGTCTGTTACTTCAATTTCTTCAACTTCAAATTCAACTGTGAAACGTGAGTGCTTGCCCCATACATTTATTATCTGCTGTGTGGGGTATCGGCGAAGGAGCTTGCAGCCCATCGCCTGCCAAATTGCCACAGGGTGTGGTTGGCTATCTCCCCTCCTTTTGCGGCCTGGCCTTATCGTGGGGACCCCTTCAACGTCGCAGAAGCCTAGCGCTTGGGCGACTGGGCCAGAGTGGCCTGTGCCACGTCCGCGGCGAGAGCGAGGCATTTCTGAGACGTTCGGACCAACTGTCAAAGCGCAGAAGCTCTGCGCTTGCGCGCTAAGGCCTCTCTCTCCAACCCTGGCCACAATGGGCTCCTGCCTCGCCCCAAGGTCGGCCCCGAGGGAGCATCCAGCCGGATTTTACTCGGCTCTGGGATCGGCTAGTCAGGCGGCAACGGACGGCAGGACCGCACCTCGCTATTCTCTGCTTCGGGGCTTTGGTGCCAACTGCCTTTTTTGAGCCTCCTCTGGCGTTTGCCTTGACTCTGCCCTCTGCCTTCGACTCCAGCCCTCGCGCAGCCGCACAACGAGCCCCACGTCATCGGCCTCTGACGCAACACCAACCGACTGCTCTCCTCTCGCCTGACAAGCCGCGCAGCCGCAGTCCGCGCAGGGGGACAGATCGGATCGCTCCGGCTCATCGCCAATTGCCTCGTCTCTTCTCGCTTGACAGGCCACGCAGCCACAGTCCGCGCAGGAGGGCAAACAGAGCACCACGGCTCGTACCATAAGCACTCACTCTCTCGTAGCCCGTATAAGCTCAATGGCCGACAAACAGGCCAAATCGAGCAAGGGCAGTTCCAGGTCCTCCAGGGATAACCGGGACAAACAAGGACGGGCCAGGGTGTCCTCCAGCAGGGACCGCTCCCCCGTGAGGCGGCTTTCTAGCAAGGAGCGTTCTCCCCCACGCCAACCAGCCCCCGATAAGGGCAAACGCTCCTCACAGCAGGGGGGGATGGAATAAGGCCCCAGAGTCTACAAGGGAGCCCACACCCACCACCACCAGGCCTGAGCCCCCACCATCCACCAGCAGCAACAACGAGACCCCACCTGCCAAGGCCAAGGGGGCTAAGCCACCTAATTGCTCCAGACAATCCTCAGGGGCTCTGTCCCTGGATAACCCCGACCTCTGTTTGGGGGAAGGAGATGTCTGGGAAGACCCCAGGCCCAGGGGCAATGCAAAGCACAACCCACCATCTGATGCGGCCTCTGCTCATCTACAAAGCCCTGAGGTCCAGGCCTTAATCCAGTTTGCCATACAGAAGGGGATTGAGGCAGGCCTGAAGCGGGCCTCCACAGCCACATCAACCCCCGCCACACCCAGGTCCCTCCCCAGGGCGGCCACCTCGGCCAGGTCAACTGAGCCTGAGCCACTGGAGGAGGGGGAGGATGCTCTCCTGGGAACCCCAGGTCCACTCAGGGACCCAGAGGACATGGAGCAGGAGTTTGACCTTTCAGACAATGAAGACATGGCCCCTGAAACACCGGTCACGACTGGCCTATTTAACCCAGGCCTCTTCAAATCTCTACTCTATAAGGCAAGGCCACGGCCAAGGTCTCCTCTGCAGTGGCCAAGCCGACCGACAAAGAGGAGGTGGACCCCCTATTCGAGGAGACCACCTCCCAGGCTGAGGTCATTCCAACTCCTTGCCTGTTTGTGGATTCCGTGTTGAAGCAGTGGCTGGCCCCTTCGGCGGGGGCAGCTCCAACCACTGTTGACAAACACTACTTCAACGTGGATCAGGCCCTGGCGCAACATCTGCCCGTTCCCCTGGTTGACCCACCGATCAAGGCATTGTATACCACTGCACAAATTCCCGGGGATTCCGAGGAGCTCCTACGCCCAGAGGATCGGCGTACGGAGCAGGCACTGCAGCGGGCGCACCAGTCCGCTGCTTGGGCTATCAGAGCCTCGTCCATGGCATCCTTTTTCTGCAGGACATCGATCCGTTGGTTGAAGAGCCTGCAGGAGCGCCTGCCTGATGTGGACACCAGAACCCGGCAAGACATCAACAAATTGATTGCGGCCAGTCAGTTCACATCTGATGCCACCCTTCAGGCCTCCCGCTTCGCGGCCAGGGCAATGGGATCCACCGTCGTGGCCCGCCGCATGCACTGGCTCCACAACTGGCCGGCAGACTGTCACCACAAATGGCGGCTGGCTGTGGCTCCGGTGAAGGGTCAGTCCCTTTTTGCAGATGCTTTGGATCCCTACCTAGTGGAATCCAAAGATAAGAGGAAGGTGCTGCCCAACGCCACTCGCAAGGCGCAGAACAAGGCTTCCTCATCGGCCACTCCTCCCTCTGCCTCTTTTCCCAAGTGCCCCTTTAGGCAGCCTTCTTATAACCAGGGCAGACAACAGTCCGGGGGGTGGCAGAGCCAGGGCCAAGATAGACGCCGGGCTGATAACTCCACGAAGCGCCCTTTTTGGGGCTCAGGCGGCCGCCCCTTCCGCCGTTACAAATAGGCGAGCCCGGTCCTCCCATTGGGGGCCGCCTGCGTTTCTTCGCTAGGCGGTGGGAGGCCATCACGACTGACGCGTGGGTCCGCGAGACTGTGACATCCGGTCTCGCACTGGACTTCATTTCCACCCCCCCAGGGTTCTTCCTGAGGTATCCCCGTTCCTCCAACCCCCGGAAGAGGTCACTCATGCTGACCGCCATCCGGCACCTCTTCGATATCGACGCGATCCAGCGAGTGCCGGAGGATCAACGGGGCTGGGGCTTCTATTCGATCCTATTCCTCGTTCAGAAGTCCTCGGGAGGGTGGAGAGCGGTCCTAGATCTTAAGCGTTTAAATAAATATTTTATTTACAAAAAGTTTAAAATGACTACCTTGCAGTCTATCCTTACCTGCATACGGGACGGTGACCTCATGGCGTCCATCGACCTTACGGAGGCCTACCTCCACGTCCCTATACATCCAGCCCATCAACAATATCTACGCTTTTGCTACCTGGACGAGCACTATCAGTACACAGCCTTGCCCTTTGGCCTCTCATCGGCCCCCAGGGTGTTTACCAAGGTTCTGGCGGCCCTCGCGGCCCACCTTAGAGCCGTCCCCATTCGGGTCCAGTGCTATCTGGACGACATCCTCATCCTGTCGTCCTCCCAGGTGCAGGCCCCTATTCATGTCCAACACACACTGGAGATTCTTCGCTCCCACGGCTTCTCTGTTAACCTAGAGAAGAGCCAACTTGAGCCTTCACATAGGATCACTCACTTAGGGACCACCATTGACTCTCTGGAGGGCAGGGTGTACCTATCCCGGGAACGTCAGGACAGCCTGTCCGACCTGGCCGGGAATGTGCTCAGGTCGGGCACGGTCCCCCTGAGCACCTTGTCCTCGCTGTTGGGCAAAATGATATCTGCCATCCACATTACCCCATGGGCACAGCTGCACTCCAGAGAGCTACAGTGGTTTCTCTTGCCTTTTCAGCGTGCGAATCGAAGCGCCTCATCATCGAAGGTACGCCTGCCCGATTTGGTCTGCAGCTCCCTTCAGTGGTGGCAGTCACCCGCGCTGACCAGGGGAACCGACTTCAACGAGCCTCGACGACTGACGGTGACCACCGATGCCAGTCTCCGGGGGTGGGGAGCTCATTCCGGGCATCAGGTGGCCCAGGGCACCTGGACGACGGCGGAGGCAAGCCTCAGCATCAACCTTCTGGAATTGCGGGCGGCGTTCCTCGCCCTCCAGCAGTTCCTGCCCCTCCTGGCCGGCCGTCACGTCCTCTTGTTAACCGACAATGTGACAGCGAAGGCGCACATCAACCGGCAGGGGGGCACGGTATTCCATCAGCTAATGTCCGAAGCCAGGGCCCTCGGACTGTGGGCCGAGCGGCATTTGGGATCCCTCACGGCGAAGCACATTTCGGGGGAGTCCAACCGGACCGTGGATTGGCTCAGCCGCCATGAGGTGGACTCCACGGAGTGGAGCCTCAGCCAGGACCTATTCCGCGAAGTGACCAACAGATTCGGCCAGCCACTGGTCGACCTCTTCGCAACACCTCAGAACATGAAGCTGCCACGTTATTTCTGCCGGTACCTGACATATGGGGCGGAGGGGGTGGACGCTCTCCATTGCCCCTGGCCGAGGGGCCTGTTGTACGCATTCCCGCCCCTGTTGGTGATTCCGCGGGTGATTCGCCGGATCCTTCAGCGGACCTCCGATCCCTCTCCATCGAACCACCTTGGCGGATCCCTCCGACAGAGTCGTCGCTCTCCCAGGAGTCAGTGTGGCATCCAGATCCACACTGGTATCAACTGACCGCCTGGCGCTTGAGCAGCACACTCTGACGATCCGCGGGGTGCCAGAGGACGTTATTCAAACCCTCCTTTCGGCTCGTCGGGCGTCCACCGTTCGTGTTTACAACTCAACCTGGCGGGTGTTCTGTGAGTGGTGCGCCAGAGCGGCGGTGTCTCCCGTGGACCTGTCAGTCGTACAGGTCCTGCAGTTTATCCAGGCCGGATTAGTCAAGGGCCTCGCACCGAACACCTTGAAGCGGCAGGTGGCCACTCTCTCCACGGTACTCTCCGGTCTAGGCTCGGAGCCGCTGTCTCACCACTCCTTGATACGCCGCTTTCTAAAAGCGGTGTCCAATATATCCCCACCGGTCATCCATCGCTATCCCTTGTGGGATCTTCAGAAGGTTCTTCTTTCTCTCACGGCGGCACCGTACGAGCCCCTGCCAGCAGCATCTCTTCTCCACTTGATGGAAAAGGTGGTATTCCTGGTGGCAATCACCTCGGCTCGCCGCATCTCCGAGATAGCGGCCCTCTCGGTTCGGCCCAACCTGTGTCGATTCGACCGGGACAAGGTCATCCTCCATTTGGACCCAACGTTTGTTCCCAAGGTGAACACCCATTTCCACCGCGCACAGGAGCTGGTGTTTCCCGCTTTCAGCACGGGACCCTCCACGGCTTCCGAGCTCTGTTCCCCGTTCCTGGATGTCAAGCGAGCCCTTGAGATCTATCTGCAATGCACGGCGTCCTTCCGTCGTTCGGAGGCATTGTTTGTCGGGGTGTCGCCAGCGTCCATGGGACGGAAGGCTTCCTCAGCCATGGTGGGTCGCTGGATACGATCGGTGATAGCGTCAGCGTATGAGAGAGAGGGCCTCCAGCGTCCGGGGCATCTAACGGCCCACTCCACGTGGAGTGCGGCTACCACGGCGGCATGGTCTACTTCCGCGTCCATCGAAGAAGTGTGTCGGGCAGCGACGTGGGCATCTCCGACACCTTTTATTAGCTAGCCTCCAAGTCCCGCCCTTTCTTCAGGGTGAGGGGATCGGCTTAGGGAGTACACGGGAGTCTGGACTGGTACTTCGTCTCAAGAGGGGGAGTATCAGGGGATGTTAGCTTTTATAGGTTTCCAGACTCAGTCCTAATTGGCTGTAGAATGTGTCATCCCAATCTTGGAGGCTAGCTCCACCCTACGAGAATGGACGTTCAGGAAGAAGACAACGTCTCATTTTAGATATTCAGTCACATCTAAATTTGCTTTATTTACTGTTGTTTGCAACTGCTTACTCTACTTAGTCATTGCTTCATGTGGTTCAGAAAGAAGACGGAAAGGTGGTGGGTTTTTCTTCTCAAATGAATTCCAGCAAATTATCTCCTGGCATGCAAAGAATCTTTCCTGGAAAACAAACTATTTCTAAAATGTCTAAATTAGGCAATGTCTTTTAATTATAACCATTAACAAAAGTACACTATTCAAACTTTGGCAGTTGACCTTCCATGGGTAAGAATGTTGAGGTGTTTGGAGATCCAAAAGCTCCTTTTAGGGGCTAATCATCAATCTCCTCCTCATGCTCTGTGAAAAGCATAATCCTAGTGGATGACCATATGCAATTCATCTTCAGATATGGATTTTCCTAACATGGAGTACAATAGGCAGTTTTGGAGTACAGTTGTAAAGATGGTTGTTATTGGCAAAGTTACATCTACTCTACAAAGTCCACAATGAACTCTAATCACTCTCATCCTACACAATTGCTGAACTCAGCTTCACCATAAAACTGGCTAAGACTCTATTATGTTAGGCAGATCCATGGATGAAGATTTAACCAATGAGAAAATCATATGTAATGTATGCGCATCACAAACTCAATGGCTATTAACATTGTCAAGCTTTCAGTGAACATGAAGAGAGTAAAGGAATCTCAGGTGATTAAGTAATGTAATGAAATGAGTCATTAGTTGTTGTTGTTATTGTTGTTGTTATTATTGTTATTGTTGTTATTATTATTATTATTATTATTATTATTATTATTATTATTATTATTATTATTATTATTATTATTATTATTATTATTATTATTATTATTATTATTATTATTATTTCTTCAGACCATTTTGTAGATTTTTTTCAGCCACTGAGGGAGAAAACACACTTCTAAGAAACCAGAATGTTTGCAAGTCTGCCATTTGTTTTATATATCAACAGAGAAATGATCTCTATTTTATTTTTCTTGCAAAATTTCAAGAATTCAGCCACTGTGGTTTAATGGCTCCCCTAACACTCTTTTGCAATTGTAAGTACTCAGGGGTTTCACTGAAAAGGGTGGCTGGATGCAGCTTCAGGAGTAATTGTATTCAACAAACTTCTATAATAATGCGCCAACAGCGGAAAGGACACAATTTTCAGTCAACCTATTGTGACAGACACTGTGTAATGTCATACAATCAAATGCAATGTTTAGTAAACATAAACCTCTTTGTCATTTTGTATTTATTTATACAGGTTTAAAAAATAAAGCACACATTTAAAATATATTTATATATCCATATATTGATATATTTCTACTGTTAAGCTTTTTTATCACCAACACAATTTCAATGTTGACATTATTTTTAAAACATGGATGACTACTTTCTTGTATTTACACATGAAATAAGTTTTTGTTTTAGAGTAGAACTTATGAACAGTGTTAATACTAGAAGTAGAAGCCCTTGCCCCCAATGAAATTGACTAATAAATTTAAAATTGATAGGATTTTTTTTCATTTGGTATGTAATCAACCTATGGTATATAATTCCAAAAGATGGTTGTTAGTTGAGATGGCTTCAGAAAACTAATTCCTAGAGGACAAATCTATTCATGGTTATTAGCCTTGAAGATTAGGCACTCTATCCTGGCATGGAGGCAGTCTACCTATGCAGGCTAGGTACACATGAAAAACAATGGAAGAGGAGGACTACCTTGATCCCTTATTTGTAGCATCTTGGATGCATCTGGTGGGTCATTGATGGCTAGATGGGCCTAGACCTCTTGCACAAGGACTATTCTTATGTTACAAATAAGTTTAGATTCCAAATAAACATACCTTCAGTTAAGAGTAGAGACTTCCTTACTCTAAATTCTCATTTAAATACATGTACTTGTCTGACTCTAGACTGAAATTTTTATTTTTATTATTTTTTCCATATATAGTTGGGCTATTCTCCCAAGATATTTAATTGTTTTGTGTGGGGATACATATGTGCACATGCTTATTTTGATTTTAACTTTGGAGAAAGTATTAAGAGGAGAGGCCAAGACACTGCAGAATAGCCAGCCAATCACTTTTAATCACAGACAGGTAGGAGACAGGAGGCTTAATTTTTCCACCAACCAACTAACATTCTGCTCAATCAGCTCCAGTTGTTCCTAGAAGTAAATAGAATGGTTGTTAACTGTCCTGGCCAGTAGTGTGTTCTAAAACCCGTTGCTACCAATTCATGCGCACACGCTCGCACGCATGCGTGATGCTTCTGCACATGTGCAAAAGCATCCCGGGCAAGTGGGCGGAGAACCAGGCCGAACCGGGAGCAACCCACCATTGGGCCTGGCCCTACACACCAGTACTTCAGAAAATAGCTACTAATTAATCTAGATCCAGTTAAATTATCTGCTTTATAATACCATGATTTGAAGTATAAGATTAGGAAGAAGAGAAATATATTAAGCTAAACCAATATCTTTCTGTTCAGCAACCCCAAACAACTTTTGTTATAAAGTCAGAAGAAGAGTATAAATTGAAAACAGGTAGTTCTCAAATCCAGCAGATTAAACTAGAAAGTTTTAGAGTCAGCTTGGTCTAGTGGTTAAAACACAGGCTAGAAACCAGGAGATTGTGAATTCTAGTCTTATTTTAGGCATGAAAGCCAGCGGAGTGATTTTGGGACAATCATTCTCTCGCAGCCCAATTCACTTTGCAGGGTTTCTTTCTTGTGGGGAAAATAGGAGGGATATTAGACATGTTTGCCACCTTGAATTATTTATAAAAAATAATAAAAGTGGCTAAAACAATAAAAAAAACCCACTCAGTTTGACTCACATGGCCTCTGTTTCCTAGCATTTGTTTACAAGATTTGGGAGGTTATTATTTTTTGCTAATAAACAACAACATTTGACAACTCTGAGAAAGCATTGCCACAGAGTTCAGACACAGAATTGAAAAATGTATCTGAGCAAAAGAGGCTTGGAGCAAAGGTATTATTTGACCATATGTGGAATGAATTTTTCTTTCAGTCTTTTCATTTTATTTCAATCCAACTGTTAGATGTTAAGTCTATTTTTATATCAATATATGATCTAGCTTCTTGAATCAAACAAAAAACATAGGGCAACTTGTATATTTCAAGTAAATTATTTTCTTGTAAGCTTATAAAAAAATACTCTGCAGGTACAAAATGTTTTGAGGGAGAATGTTAAGATTTCCTTAGAAACCTTGCTGAACCACAGTCATCTCTTCCATCCTTTCTTGATTGGTAGGATGAGATCTGCATGAGGTTAATGCATTTCTCAGCTGTTTAACCTCCTACCTATGATTTCTGCACTGTCAAAAATCAAATGATAATCATGTTTCTGATAAACATGCTCTACTTTATTAAAATGGTCTCTGGAAAGAAGGGTATTTGAGAACTGCACAGCAAATTGAGTAGCAGAACAGACTGTGCCATAGTCAATGGTCATCTTAAGGTACAAAAATATTGTTTCTTTCAAATACATTTGCTGAAGCCACTCTAGGATACCAATGACTTCATTTTATAAAGTGTGTCATGCATTTTATAACCAACAGCATAGTCATAAATCTTAAGAATTACCAGTATATCTTAACCTCCACTATGTTTCTGACAAACTAAAGCACAAATTACTGAATTTTTCGGAGTATAAGACGCACCGGAGTATAAGACGCACCTTAGTTTTGAGGGAGGAAAACAAGGAAAAAAGGCCTCTGCCTCCAAGCAATTTGCCAAACAGCAAACAGCACAGGTGATATACACTGTTTGCTGTGTATTTCTGTGCATGTGTGCCTGACCCATAGAAATAGCAAAGAATTGGAGAAATGTACATTATGCCAGAAAGTTTTCTTAAATGTAGTCACACTAACTCTTCCCAATTATTTAAATAGATCTACTCCAAGGTAACTAAACTCTAATACTAAACAGGACACTGTTACATTTCATACTATACTTGTGCAGAGCTGTTAAAATTAATTAAAATTTCTGAAAGTATACATTATTCTCTATTATTTAAAAGAAGATACAATAGCACTGGGCCTCTTCAGAGCAAGCATTTATTTTAAAAAGCTTCTTTATTTTGTTAAGTTGTCTAGATTTACAGGGATCTCCAACCTTGGCAACTTTAAGACTTCTGGACTTCAACTCCCAGAATTCCACAGCCAGCAAAGTTAACAAAGCTGGCTGTTGAATTCTGGGAGTTGAAGTCCACAAGTCTTAAAGTTGCCAAGGTTGGAGACCCCTGGCTCTAGAACAATAATAAAGCAGTCTTTAAAAAATAAGTCTAATAATTTGAACATTCTACAGACATTTATAGTTATTCACTTACCCCCTTCCATCCAGTTCAGCAAAAAATAAAAATCTGTGTGTCTCTCCCAGCTATTTGCCTCTTTGTAGTTAGTTTCACTTTCATTTTCCCACATGGCAAACCTAATCAGCTGTAGATCGGGAAACTGCTACTGACTGCTTGGCTTTGCAGGCTCTTCCCTCTTTCCTGCAAGCAGGTAAATTGCTGGAAGACAGAGGCCAAAGGGTGGGGGTGGCTGGGTGGCTGGGGCTGCATTCGGTGTATAAGATGCACCCAAGTTTTCACCCTCTTTTGGGGGGTAAAAAGGTGCATCTTATACTCTGAAAAATACGGTACATATCTTGGGACAATCTCAGTTTTCAAATCTGACAGAGAAGGATTTTGGAAGAAGCAAAAGCATAATGTAAGGCAAAAAAAAGATAGTATCATTAATTATACTCTAAAAAGTAATTATTTTGGATTTCAAGTGGGATTTAATAGATATAAATACAATCAGAATGTTCCACCAGGTGCAATTCTGAATTATAAAATTACTCACTATTCATTTTCTAAGATCCTGTTCTTTAGCAGAATGATGCAACAATATGGTATCTTCAATCAGCCAGTGTAGTAACTGTGAGGGGGATCTTGGAGTCCTAATGGACAATCACTTAAATATGAGCCACCCAATCAAGTAGAAGAAATAGATGAATTCTTTGCTAATCAATTAAAAAATGTATGTAGAAAACTTACCAAAATAGTAATAGGGGACTTTAACTACCCTGATATCAACTGGGAGACAAACTCTGCAGCAAGTGGGACATTGAACAGATTCCTAACCAACTTAGCTGACAACTTTGTCATCCAAAAGATAGAGAAGGGAACTAGAGGAAAAACTATACTGGACCTAATACTGACTAATAGAGAAGAAGTGATAGAAGGAGTTGAAGTTACCAGAACCTTAGGTGAGAGTTACCATGTCATACTGGAATTCAATATAATGCAAACACAAGCAATAGAATATAATCCAACCAGTGTCTTAAACTTCAAAAGAGCTGATTTTAAAAAGCTCAGAGACAGCCTAAGCAAAATTTCATGGATAAAAATCCTAAAGGGGAAAACAACTCAAGAAGCTTGGGAAACTGAAAAATATGATCATAAAAGCCCAAACCAGCACAATGCCGCTAAAAAAGAAAAACAAGAAATCTAAGAAGAAACCACCATGGTGCACAAAGATCTCTCTGAAAAACTGAAAGACAAAAAGGATAAGTACAAAAAATAGAAAGAGGAACACATAACTAGGCAGAATATCAGCAGATAGCCTGAATCTGCAAAGATGAAGTCAGGAAAGCAATAGCTCAGAATGAACAAAGACTTGCAACAAAAGTCAAAGATAATTTAAAAAGTTTCTTTCAACATATAAATAACAACAAAAAAAGTCAAGGAAGCAGTCAGTCCACTAAAGAGAGTACATGGCAAGGAAGTAACAGGCAGTAGAGAGAAAGCAGAGCTGCTTAACTCATTCTTTGCATCAGTCTTCACACAAAAAGAAATTATAGCCCAACCTACCAAAAACATAACTGTAAAAGACATACTAGAAATAAAAATTAAAATAGGCAAGAAAATGGTAAGAGAACACCTGTCTGACCTTGATGAATATAAATCACCAGGACTTGATGGATTACATCCCAGAGTTCTGAAGGAGCTGGCAGATGTTATCTCAGAACCATTGTATTGTATCTTTAAAAAATCTTGGAGCACCAGGGAACTACCAGAGGATTGGAAAAGATCTGATCTGGTTCTGATCTTCAAACAAGGAAGAAAAACAGACCCAGGAAACTACAGACCAATCAGCCTAACATCAATACCTGGGAAGATACTGGAAAAATAATAATAATTAAAAAAACAGTTCTGTGAACATCTAGAAACAAATAAAGTTATAATTAGTATCCAGCACAGTTTCATCAAAAACAAATCATGCCAAACCAACCTTATTTCATTCTTTGACAAAGTGACTAAATTAGTAGACCAGAGAAATGGTGTGGTCAGCAAGGCGTTTGACAAAGTAGATCACAATCTACTTCTTGGTAAGCTAGAAAAATGTGGGATAGACAGCATCACCACCAGATGGATTTGTAACTGGTTGACAAACTGGCTGTAGTAATGGTACTACATCGAGTGGTGGGATTCAGCTGGGTCACACCGGTTCTGTAGAATTGGTAGCTAATTTTTTGTGTAGTTCTGTGAACAGGCTGAACAGCCCAGCCATTCTTCACCTTGCTACCGCTGCCCCTCACCTTCCTAATCTGCCAACAGTCAAGCGTGGAGCTGGGTGCGGTTTTGCCCTAGTCCGACACAGCACAACTTGGAAGGGAGAGAAATTTGTGAGGATTCGTGGAGTCCAGCAATCGCCAATCCGCAACATCAGAGAAAACTCCCTCCTCCTCCTCCTCCTCCTCCTCCTCCTCCTCCTCCTCCTCCTCCTCCTCCTCCTCCTCCTCCTCCTCCTCCTCCTCCTCCTTGGCCTGGCTTGCAGAGTTCTGTGGGAAGAAGCTGACAGAGGCTCCCCCTCCAGCTGTCTAGAGGACTTGCATCGTCTCATGTCAAGGTCAACTGCCTGCTGCTGCTCCCCATGCCGCTCTCCTAGGAAGGGGTGGACACAACCTCTGGAGACAGAGCCCCGACGTGGCCCAGGAGGGAAGAGGCACAAAGCTGCCTGCACCTTTCATCCCTGCAGCCAGGCTGGGAGAAAGCCCATCCGAGCGCCCCCAGCTCCACTCCACTCCCTCCTGCTGTACTCTGCCTGAGCTTCTGGCAAGGCTGTTGGCCAGCCCCGAGGGTGGAAGCATGGCAAGACAGAGGGTGGGAGACTGGAGCAGGGATCAGAAGCCCACCTGCCGGGGGTGGACTGGCCCAACCTGCAGCCTCCACATGAACTGAACCCCTGGGCTACTGTGAAGTCCCTCTGACTCCAAGCAGCCAGGCAGAGCTGAAGGTCCAGAAGGGCCGCTCTGGGAATCTGCAGATGGCCCCTTCCTGCTGGACATTCAAAGAGCTTCATCATCACAGGAGGCTCTTCCTTACTCCTGTCAAACTTCTCAAAGTAGCTATCCCACTGGGACCCTTTCTCTTCAACTGTGGCACCGACCTCAATCTTTCTGAGGCTGATGGATGCTCCTTGGGATTTTGGGTTGGTTGTTGAGTTAGACTCAGGGGTGAAATGTTACCGGTCAGACCGGTTCTCCCGAACTGGTAGTAAAAAATGCTACCGGTTCAGGCGAACTGGTATTTCCGATGATCAGCTGGGTGACGATCAGCTGTGACGCGCGATTTATATTAACTAGAATCGTCAGATTTCCTGCTTTGTAGCTAATCTAAATCAGGTGACACAGCGGATTTCCCCCCTTGATGTTCTACTTACCTTTGCAGACTCTGAAAGCTTCAAGATGTTCCTTTTTTAGCGCTGTGTGGGCGCACCTCAGGTGTGCATGTGCGCAAAGCATGCATACGTGAACAAAGTGCGCGCTCGGTAGCAGACTCACAGAACCGGTAGCAGACTTCAGAGAATTTCACTGCTGGTTAGACTGGCTGGGTGGGTTTTGCTCTGCTATGTAAGAGCTGTGTAATAAGAGGACATCACAAATATGCTCCAGACATTTTGTAGAAGCTGATCAGGGAGGAAAACTCAGTGAAAGGAAAAGATGGGGGAGAGGGGGGAGAGAGGGAGAGAGAGAGAGCATGAGAGGGAGAGGGAGAGGGAGAGGGAGAGGGAGGGAGACCAATAAATGCCCAGAAATAAAGACAACTATATGGGGTCCCTTCTGAAGATGGCAGCATTCTGATTGGTTTGCTCTCTGAAGTTTTGCGTGGGTCAGGCTGATTCTTATTCAGTTATTTGTAGTTACAAAATAATTGGTGATTCAAGTGGATGCTAGTGACATGGTGGGGTAGGAGCTCTATTGCTGCAAGAAAACCCCCAGGGAATCCTTCAACCCTGTGCTTACACCTCCAAAAAGCTAACTGACACAGAACGAAGGTGGGCAGTGTAGAAGAAGGAGGCTCATGCAGTTTTAATCTGTTTCTTTCTTTTCCAGGGCTAATACCTTTAAAAAGTAGGGCAAAACATCAGCTGCCATCTTTGCTTTCTTTGAAGCTCGCTAGCAACTGCCATAACCAGAGTGCTGGAGGTGTGAAAGAATGCTGTGGGAAATTGGAGGAGTATGGACACTGACTGGAACCAGAGGTGCCAAACCGAGCTATCATCCTGCCTTCAAGGACACCGGCCCTGGGAAAGGAATTTACTGCAGCACCTGAGGTACCAAGTTCCCAAAACATTGGAACAGGACCTGATTGGATTATTCTCCCAGGGGGCAGGTGTTTTGGATGTTGGGGATTGATTTCAATATATGATTTTCATGCAGTTTTTCTTCAGAGCTTGCCTCGTTCATGCTGCACTCAGCATCTCTAGTAAAAGTACCTTTTCTCTAACACCTGTGGAGTCAAGGGTTGTACTTTCCTACGGAACAAGCTGTGGCCAGTCTGACAATTTGGGTGCTTGGCAACTAGCTTGCCTTTATGAGAGTTGCACTGTCCGAAGCTTGTGCTCATCATTTGTAATCTTCCCAGCCAGCTTCTAACAAGCACAGTCAATGGGGGAAGCCACGTTTGCTTAATGATAGCATGATTCACTTAACAACTGCAATGATTCACTTAACAACTGTGGCAAAAAGGTCATAAAATGGGGCAAAACTCATTTAACAACTGCCTTGTTTAATAATGAAAATTTTGGGCTCAGTTGTGGTTGTAAGTCAAGGACTACCTATATTTGCATCTCATACTATACTTATATCCATGTCTTTATTTAAATTAATCACCATAATTCTTTCAGCTTCTTTTTACAGTCCTCAATTATTTATTATTTTCTGTAGCAAAGTTTCATTCAGTCTCCATCCATAAGTTCTACTTTTCCTCTTATTTATTAAACTTACTGGGTTATAAACTGAAAAAGGTTGGGTACTTTCTTCACTTTATTAATATCTGTCATAAGTTTTTTAGAAATTCAACATATTCTTATGTTGTTCATAAGAATATTTCTTATTCTTGAGAAATATTTGTGCCTTTCAAGAAACTATGTATACATTTTGGAATCACCATTTTTATAGATTTTTATGTCTATTTTATATCTATAAGCTCAAAGTTGCCTATGATTTCAAAAAATACTTTTGGTGATTTACCTTTTATTGATTTAATTCCTTTCACAGAGGTTCTATCTTTTTTAAGGCAAACCATTCCATTCCAGTCTTTAAAAAAAACCCAACCCAATTTTAATAGGACAATTCTGTAAGTTTTTCCATAAATAACTTAAAAACATGGCATCACTATATCATAATTTTAGTTTCATTCCAATTGATTTCAATACCTACATATCTGCCATGGTGATCATTCATTACCAATATTGGTTATGAGTGGGGCTTTACACACAAAACAAGTCCATTTTTCTTGGCTGTCCATGCTGATAAAAATTCTTATCCCAAATTTTTATAAATCAAATATTTTTTATCTTTTTTCTTATTCCTGCAGAGAGGTTACATCTTGTTTTAATTTTTTCCAAATTGTCTATTTACAGTATTTTACATATTAGGTATTTAAAATCCATGTTTATTTTATAAGCTTAGAAAAGTGTATGTCAATAGTGCTCAAAGTTGTGGTCTCTTCCTCTTATTTTTACTTTATTTGTTATATGGCTTCTTCTTTTTGATCCCTTTATACTTTCTCCATCTCTTCTTTGAACCTTTCATGAAAATTTCTTGCATTTTGGGCTGAATTAAATTCGTATCCAGTCTGTTGATTGGAAGTTAGAATTACCCAGCTGCTGTGGCCTAGAGGTGGAGCTCTTGCCTCACAATCAGGAGGTTGTGAGTTCAATCCTAGGTAGAGGCAGATGTAGGGTTTGCCTGCTTGGGCAGGGGGTTGGACTAGATGACCTGCAAGGTCCCTTCCAACTCTGTTAATCTGTTAATTACTTTTTCCATTTGTCCCTATAAAATAGTATCTGTTTCTGTTTAAGTTTGTTTGTCAAAAAGCAATATTCTTTTCTCTTGCACAGTATTCTAATAGGTATTTCTTTGAGAATAATGATTTCTGTGCTACTTAACCTTAATTTAGTATTAAAATATATCTGTACAACATGGTATCTTATCTTCTTCTTGACAAAGCATTCAAGTCTATGTCTGTTCTTCATTTTGCATATTATGTATTCATCCTGTAAACTTTGTTCACTTCTTCCTCCATATCTCCCTCATCCTATTTCAAAGTTTTATTAGGGATTCCTTAATAATCTCTCTCTAATAGTTCCTCTGTAGTTCCTCTGGAACTATTCTCAGTCTTAAACAAAATTCTTTCCCATAATCTCACATTGTCTACATCAGGGGTGTCAAACTATTTCATTGAGGGCCGCATCAGGGTTGTGTTTGACCTCAGAGGGCCGAGGGGTGGTGGTGGTGTGTGGGGTGGGCATGGCCATGGTGGGCATTTGACACAGGCTCAAGATGCATTTTTCCCCTTCTCTTTCTTTCCACAGTTCTTTACTATAATCATTTTCCTATCCCTTCTACCAGATATTACTGGCAAACATTTATTACTTATTCTTCATACTCCACCTGGAATTTTTTCTTTATCATATAGTTTTTCATAATATTCCTGAATTATTTTCTTTTTAGTCTCATTTTGAAACTGTAGATTCCCTTTCACATCTTGCAATTTATTTATTAATTTATTCTCTCTCCCTTTTTTCAGTTTTTAGGCTAACCATCTTCCTGGTTTATTTTCATTTTTAATTTTTTTTTTGTTTTGCTCTTTTTATTTGTTGTACCACTTCTTCCTTTTCCATTAAGTTCACTTTGTGCTTTATTATTTCCATTTGGCTTTTTAAAGTTTTCTTTTGCGGTCTTTTTGTAGCTCTAATTCCAATTTTCTGTATTCTTCTTCTAGTGTCTGTCATTGTTGTTGTTTTCTTATTCTTTCTTGCTGTATAGGTTATAGCTAGTCCCCTGATATATGCTTTTGTAGTATCCCATAAATTTAGCAATGAAGTATCTTCTTTTTTATTTTCTTTGAAAAAGAATTCCATTTCTTTTACTGTTGTTTGCATAAATTCTTTCTCTTTTAATATTGATTGGTTTAGTGCAGTGGTGGGTTCCTACCGGTGCGGTCCACTCTATAGCACCGGTAGCGGCCCGCTGGTGACGTCACAGTACCGGTGCGGTCGGTTGCCGGTGCCTGGGCGCCGCCATTTTTTTTTAAAAAAATTTTTTTAATTTTAATTTTTTTAAAAAATAATTCTTCTGCGCATGCCCAGAAGCCGAGCTTCCAGCACTGCGCATGCGCTGCCTTCCTACCCCACAGTGAGTCCAAGCAGGGGAGGATGGCTGAGGGAGCGCGTGAGATGCTGAAAGAACGGGCGGCAGGAGCAATCTCCATTCCCCTCCCTTCAGCAGTCCGAGAAGCCACGAACGCGCGGTGATGATCCTAGGCATTTTCGCACATTTGAGGCTTCTCGAGCTGCTGAGGGGAGGGGGAATGGGCGGCAGGACCTATCTCAGTTCCCCTCCCTTCAGCAGTCCAAGAAGCCACGCCCACCCTGTCACATGGCTAGCAAGCCACACCCACAAAATAAGCCACGCCCACAGAGTGGTAGTAAAAAAATTAGGAACTCGCCCCTGGTTTAGTGTCCATCTCAAGCTTTTCTTTTCTCCTTTCCAGCTAATTTTTATTGGGTTGTGGTCAGCCCATTTATTAGTTTCTATCTCTATCTCTTGTACATTTGTTCTTAGTTCAGGTGTCATCAGATCATATCCATTCTGGACCATGATTTATATCTATTTAAGTAAAATGTATATTGATTTTTTCTCCAGTTCATTTTTCTCCATAAGTCCTGTATACAAGTTTCTTCTTCTATTTGAAAGAATGCCTTGGGGAGTATCCTTCTTGCTTCTCCCCCCCCCCTGCTACTTCTATAGTCTAATTTTGCATCCACTATTGCATTAAAATCTCCTACAATGCAGATGTTTTCATATTCCATTTCCAATATTTCCTTATGGAGTATTTGGTAAAATTCTTCTTGTTTGTTATTTGGCGCATATATTGCTATCATGAGTATCCTTCTTTGGTTCATTACTATCTCCGCCATTAAAATTCTTCCTTCTTCATCTGTGTATATTTGTTTGGAATGTATTGTATCTTTAATATACAGAGCTACCCCTCTCTTCTTTTGTTGTGCTGATGCAAAGTATAATTTCCCAATTTTGGGGCACTCCAATAGTTTACTGTGTTGCTTTTTTATGTGAGTCTCTTGGAGACAGATTATATCTACTTTTAATTTTTGTAATCGTGAGAAAAAAATTCCTTTTTATGGGGGAATTCAATCCATTTATGTTTATTGATAACATCTCGTTTATCCCCTCCATCTCATTTATTTGTATATAGGTCTTATTCTCCTAGTTGTTCTTATTTGTCTCTGGTCTTTTGCTCTCGCTCTTTCTTGTATTGCTCTCTCTGCCTCTTCACCTGTTTGTTGTACATTCCTCTCTTCACCCGTCAGTTCCTTTTGTCTCTGACCTTTGGATTCTTCCCTTGTTTCTTGTTCCTCATTTAGATCAATAAAGTTATCATAGAATTCTAATGCCTTATCTAATGAGTCCAGTCTGTATCTCTTGCCTTCCCAATTCACTAGTATTTCCTCTGGCACCAACCATCTTAAACTTACTTCTCTTTTAATCAGTTTAATGGTCAGAAACTGGTAATGTTTTCATAAATCTCTAACCCTCCTAGGACTCTGCTTCAGCACCACCACTTCTTTCTGCAATGGATCCTCTCTTACCCTTTTTAGTGTTTTGTCTCTCATTTATTTTTTTAACAAATGTCACATGTACTAGCCCAGTCCCACTTCCCCAAGTGGGCAACCAGCTGCACATAGCTCCTCCTTGAGGCTGCTGCTGCTGTATTCGCTCTCCTTGGCCAGGTTGCTCATGGTGTGTGCGGGAGAGCAACATGTGTGGGTCAGAGGGAGGCCCACGCCCTCTCCTTGCAAAGAGACCTGGCTTTGTAACCAAAGTATCTTCAGCTATAAGATGGGAGATCACCAGGAGAGGAGGGGGCAAGGGGATGGCCAAAGGGCAGCAGGGCTGCTGGTGGCCAAGTGCTAAGACAGGACTTTCCTCAGACCCTCCCTCCTTTCATAATCTATCTCCTTCCTTCCTTCCTTCCTTCCTTCCTTCCTTCCTTCCTTCCTTCCTTCCTTCCTTCCTTCCTTCCTTCCTTCTCATTCCAATCTCCTTCCAGGATTGATGCAGAACTGCAGGAATGCTTCCTCCGTGCTCAGGAAGGGATGAGGGGAGGGGGAGTGATTGACAGTGCTGCCATTGGATGTGCTGCCGTTTGCTGGGGCTGGGGCTGGGGCTGGGGCAGTCCTGGTGAAAGGGAAGCATCGCAGGCTGTGAGGCCAGGCCAGCAAATGGGCCATGGAGGCACTGGTGGTGGGAAAGGCACTGATCTACAATGTGGTGGTGGCAGCCATCTGGGCCAGAATGTGGTCAGCCTTTGATCTGACCTTTGTAGCCTCCCTGGAGCCAGTGAGGGAATGCCCCACCCCGCCCTCTGCGGGCATGCCCAGGGGGTGGCAAGCACTGGCATCCTGAGTGAAAGGGAAGTGCTCAGAATGCAGTCAGCCTGTGGGGCAAGATAGTCCCCAAGGACACAAGGCCCCATGCACTCGCCGCCTCCTTTGCTCATGTCCAGGTGACAGGGCGGGGCAGCCCCTCACTGGCTCCAGGGTGGCCCCATGGGTCAGATCTAAGGCTGACTTCATTCTGGCCCAGATGGCTGCCCCCACATTGTAGATCAGTGCCATGCCCACCACCAGCATCTCCATGTGTAAGGTCTTGCCTCTCCAGTCTTCTGAAGAAAGCAGGACTCCTGAAACTGCAGTTCCAAAAGCAGCTTTTATTGAAAGGCTTGTGATAGCAAGAGGTCTAGGCAGGAACTAAATCTTCCCACTTAAAAAACAGCAATTTAAAGCAGTGCAAACAAAACCCCTCCCACAGTACAGCAATGCAGGAAATGGAAACTAATGGCCCAGCAATGCAGGAAATAGAAACAGAAACTTCAGATAGAGATCCCTCCAATCCTTCCCCCTCCCACCAGAATGCCAGCATCCCAATAGAAATATATGGGACCTGACATGCTGCCCCCCCCTAGAAAAATGGAGTCCACCTGAAAGAAAACAAAAAGAGGGAAGGGTGACAAAGAAAACAAAATCAGCAAGGTTTGTCAGGGTACTGTTAGATAGTGGGTAAGGATCACATGAGACAGACTTCAGAACAGCTCTTTTATTTAGCTCAGTCAAGCAACCAGCAAAACACGGTCTGACAGCTAGCTCTTTTATAGAGGGCTGTCAGACACAACAACCAATAGCGTTTGAGCATTCAAATGCTGGACCTGGGTGAAAACATACAGTTTGGTTAGAATTCAGCTAGAACATAACAAATCAGAGTTCAGTGAGAGTTCAGCTAGACATAACAAGTTAGAGGTCAGTTAGAGGTCAGTCAGAACACAACACCCCTCCCCTTCTAGATGGAGCAGTCTGACAAAATGTAGTCGCACAGGTAGGCGGGGCGTTTGGAAACTCTCCCTGACCTGCGCAGCTCAGTCTCAGGTGAGGCAGCAGTCTGTTCGGACAGGTCTGCTGTCGCCCTTGGGTTGGAGCATGGAAGCTCCTGGAATGTATCGGGCGTGGCCTCTACGACTGGTGGAACCGGTTCTAATTGAGGACGCCGCTGGACTTCAGCTTCCTCAGGTAGGCCTTCCGAGACACTCGGGCTTGAGTTAGCTAGGGGAAGAACACAGGGTGTTACCATTTGTGGTTCATTAAATTCCCCTTTCATTCGGTTGCATAGCTGATCTATGTGCCTCTTCCAGAGGCATCTGACCTGGAGGCGGATTTTATATGTTAGTGGACCCAAGGTTGTTTCTATGACCCCAGGGAGCCACAGGGAGTCCTCGGCATAATTCTGGGCAAATACTGAATCTTCCAGGGAGAAGGCCCTGGTTTTTTATGTGACCTCTGGTTTTGCCTTAGTGGCGTAGTTTGGGTGTAAACAGTCCAGGACAGATCTAAGCCTGCGACCCATGAGGAGTTTGGCCAGGCTACGGCCAGTGGTAGCACTTGGAGTTATGTGCTGTGTACTCAGAAATTTATCTATGCGGGCCTGCCAGTCCCCTGGGCCTAGTCTACCTAATGCTTCCTTTGCTGACCTTACAAATCATTCAACCAGTCCATTGGTCACTGGATGGAATGGCGAGGACAGGGCATGGCGAATTTCCAGATCAGCAAGGTACCCCTCGAAATTGGTGGCCGTAAATTGGGGACCATTACAAGGATGTCCGGGAGGCCGTGTGTGGCAAAAAGGTGTCTGAGCACCTTAATAACTGCCTCAGCGGTGGTAGAACCCATTGGAAACATTTCGTGCCACTTTGAGTAGGCATCGACAATTATTAAAAACATTTGGCAGTGGCAGGGGCCTGCGAAATCGGTGTGTAGCTCCGACCAGGGGCTTTTTGGTTGTTCCGTCATGGACTGGTGCTTTGGGCGGAGCAGGCCATGACTCTTGACAAGGTTTGCATAACCCAACCCAATTTTGTATTTCTGCATCCATATTTGGCCACCAAACATAACCCCTAGCCAAGGCTTTCATCCGGACAATCCCCGGATGGCCTTCATGTAAAGTCCTGAGTATTCCAGCTGGCAGGCTGGTTGGTATGACCACTCGGTCACCCCAAAGGAGGCAGCCCCCTTGTTCTGATAGTTCATGCTGTCTCTGTTCATATGGTTTAAGGTCAGGCTTGACCAGGTCCTTTGGCCATCCCCTCCACACCCAGTTCAACACAGTTCTGAGTGAGGGGTCCTTGGCCATGTGTTTAGCCACCTCGGCAGAAGTGACCAGTCCAGAATCAGCCAAGTCAATCAAAAGGACTGGAGCTTCCGGGGACAATGTCCATAAGGAGGTCGGGCAATGGGCACCTGCTCAAAGCATCCACATTGCCCATGTCTTTTCCTGGCACATGTACCAGGCGAGAGGAAGATGGCCCAATGGCCAAAATGGGGGGATAGGGAAACCGGAGTGGGGCGGTCCCCAGCAAGAAGCCCCAGAAGCAGCTTGTGGTCCGTAACCAAAACAAAATCCCTCCCAAACAAATATTCGTGGATTTTTTTGACACCAGCAACTAAAGCCAAAGCCTCCCTGTCCAGTTGGCTGTAGTTCCGCTCTGCACTGGACAGAGTCCTTGAGTAATAGGCCACAGGGGCCTCTGACACATTTGGAAACTTGTTGCTGAGCACAGTGCCGACTCCTACAGGGGATGCGTCGCACGCTAGGACCAATGGCAAAGTATTGTTGTATTGAATTAAGAAGCTGTCATTGGTTAGTAGTCGTTTGACAGCTGCGAAAGCTGATGCCTCCCTGGGCCCCCATGTCCAAGGAATGTTTTCGGCCAGCAGCCTATGGAGAGGCTCGGCTACAGTGGCTTTGTCTTTTAGAAAAAGGCTGTAAAAATTTAGGAGCCCAAGGAAGGCTTTGAGCTCTGTTTGTTTTTTTGGGGCAGGAGCCTCATGGATTGCCCTTAGCTTGATTTCTGTGGGGTGGATGCCTTGGCCATTGACTCAGTACCCTAAAAATTCGACCTCAGGCACCCCCAACAAGCATTTGCTGTGTTTGGCTTTAAGCCCAGCAGCATGCATTTTTGACAGGACCATTCTAACTTGACAGCGGAGCTGGTCCTGGTCACAGGCAGAGGTTAGGATGTCATCAAAATATGGTATGACCCCGGGGATGTTCTGCAACAGACGTTCCATTACACTCTGGAACAACCCTGGGGCTACGCTGACTCCAAACTGCAGCCTGTGACATTTAAAAGCTCCCCTGTGAGTTACAATGGTCTGTGCTTCCGCATTACCACCATCTACTGGCAGCTACTGGTACACCTGCACAAGGTCTAGTTTAGTGAACAGGCGTCCAGGACCTAAGTAGTAGAGTACATGATGCACAATCGGCACCAGATAGGCGCTCTGCTGTAAAGCCTTATTGATGGTACATTTGTAGTCGACACAAACTCTAATACTGCTGTCCCCTTTAACAGGAGTCACTATGGGGGTCTCCCATTTGGCATCATCGACCGGCTCCAGAATGCCTTGTTTGATGCGCTTGTCCAGCTCTTTGTCAATTTTGGCCCATAGTGGGAGAGGGACCCATCGAGGCTTAAGGCAAATGGGGGCGACATTAGGATCAAGGCTAAATGAAATAGGAGTCCCCACATACTTGCCCAAGCTGTCACTGAAAACGTCCTGGAATTCGTCAAACAGGTCGTCCAGGTTTGCAGTTCCGATGGCATTGACGCCGGTCACCCCTAGGCCAAGCGAGTCGAACCAATCAAGTCCTAGGAGGCTCGGAAGGCTGCCGTTGACTATGGTGAGCTGGAGAGGTCTGTCGAATTTGTTGAATTTGACGTGGACCCGGGCTTTTCCAAGGACAGGGTTCTGGTTTCCCTAGTAGTCAGAGATGCAGATTGAGGTTGCCTGCAGGCAGGTAGACCGGAGACTCGGAAGGGCGAGCTTGAGTGTCTCCCAGGTGACGATAGACACTGCAGACTCGGTGTCGACTTCCATTTGGACCGGTGCTCCGTCGATGGAGATGGTGACCATGATCTTCCTTTTGGAGGGGCAGCTGGCCCTGGCAACCCGCATTTGGTTGGTTTCCAGCTGCATGGCAAAGGTTGTCTGGCGCGGTCTTTGGTTTTCGCACCAGAATCTATTTGACAGTTTGCCTCTAAGGTTGTCCTGCACATGCGCCTCATTCAGAGGCAGAATGGCACGGCAGACTCGTGTCAAATGTCCTCTCCTTTCACACCGTTGGCAGATAACGGCCCTAAATCTGCACGATATCCTCGGGTGTCGCCCCCCCACAGCTGACACAAGCAGTCAGGACTTCTTTGGGAGGCAGAGGGCGCTTCTGGTCAGTGCGACAGACCTCATCGTCACTGCTTACAGGCTCCTCAACAGAGTCCTTGTGAACTGCAGAAGGAGGCTTACAGTCCTTTTTAGAGGAGGCGAAACAGTGCAGAGATTCAGCCGCTTTGGTTGAGGACTCAGCGGCTCTGGCTTTGTCCAGGGCAGCAGCCAGCGTGAGGTTGGGCTGAGCCAGGAGCCGGTGTTGCAGGCTGATGTCCTGCGTGCCACAGATGAGCTGGTCAAGTAGGATGTCATCCAGGTCGCAGAACTCGCAGTGGCCGGATGCTTTATGGAGGGTGGCGATGTATTGGTTGATGGTCTCGCCCTCCTGCTGCATCCGCTGGCAGAACTCGTAGCGCCAGACAACCTTGGATGGGGTGAGCGCGTAGTGTGTCTTCAGTGTTGCCTGGAGCACCTGCCACATCACAGTGTGGACTGGGGTTGGGTCAGACAACGATTCAGTGGTGTCGAACACCTGTGGCCCGCAGTGACTCAGAAATAAAGTGCTTTTTCTGTTGTCTGCCAGCCCCAGCAGATCATTGGCTTCAAGGAAACACTCAAAACGTCACATATAGGAGTCCCATTTTTCATGGGCAGGGTCGAAAGGCACCGGCAGATGGAAGGTAGATTTCCCAATGAGAGAAGGCAGATGTGGCTAGTGCTGCCTGGCTGGTTGCAGCGCTTGAGGGCTAGTCTTTGTTCTCTTGGTCCCAAACCCTTGTAGATAGTGGGTAAGGATCACATGAGACAGATTTCAGAACAGCTCTTTTATTTAGCTCACTCAAGCAACCAGCAAAACATGGTCTGACAGCTAGCTCTTTTATAGAGGGCTGTCAGACACAACAACCAATAGCGTTTGAGCATTCAAACGCTGGACCTGGGTGAAAACATACAGTTCAGTTAGAGTTCAGCTAGAACATAACAAATCAGAGTTCAGTGAGAGTTCAGCTAGACATAACAAGTTAGAATTCAGTTAGAGGTCAGTCAGAACACAACAGGTACAATTGATGAAATATATGTATTAATTTAGGGGCGTGCACATGTTTTTTGTGAACCCATTTATTGTGTCAAAATGGGAGGTATTTCCAAGTCACCAGGTACTGAGTGGCTCCGCGGAATTTCCTAGACTCTAGAATTTCTTGAACTTCAAAATGTTGTTCGCCCTGTACCATAATAGGGGGTGGAACAGGGGTAGTAGCCAGACAAAGATCACAGGTGAATTCAGCCTTCAGCAAGCTACAATGGAAAACGGGGTGGACTTGCTGTAATGACTTAGGGAGTTGCAATTCCACCATGATAGGATTAATAATATGAACTATAGGGAAAAGCCCAATGTATTTAGGGCCCAGCTTTTTAGACTGCTGCAAAGATTTTAAAAACTTGGTGGAAAGGTAAACTTTGTCCCCCACTTTGTAAGGTCTAGGTTCTATTTGTTTCTTGTCTGCTTGTGCTTCATAGGCAGCCTTGGCTTCATCCAAGACTTTATGGACCACCAGCCAAATGGTTTGCAATTGACTGATCCACTGTTTCAAGATGTTCTGTCCCCACGACCAACATCCAAATAATTACATACACACAACACTCAAACATGATCTGTTTTAGTCAGCAAGCATCTCATAATAACTTATTAAACTCATACAGAACAAGACAGGCAGAATTCACTCGGTTCCAAACAACCCCCATTATTAAGTCCTTATCTTGACAGCTGGCCGAAGTCCAAGAGTTAATTGCAAATTTCACTGTCCTTGGCACAAGTCCCAAAGGTAGCAGATGCCAAACATAAGACCTGTTCTGGAGTTACAAAGTGGATTCACCGACATCTCAAAATCAGAAGACACGTTTGCCATGAACAAGAACCGGAAACTGGAATGCAAACTGGCCATACTGGAGGACTGGATTCAGAAACCACGATGCCAGAAAACAAGATCTGAGCTGGACTGCAAACTGGAACTGCGTAAGCCAATATTCAGGAGTCATGATACAAACTGGAACTGAAGTGAAGATGCAAGAGTCAAGAGTCACGAAACAAACTGTACACTGGAGTCATGATGCAAGATTCAGGATACAACTGGAAACTGGAGTCAAGATGCAAGATTCAACCTGGAACGTTAATGGATTAAACTCACCACAGAAAAGAAGGAAAATATTTCATTACCTTAAACAATTTAATAATGATGTGGTCTGCCTTAAAGAAACACACATTAGAAAACAAGACCAAAAATATTTGCTAAATTCAAAACTAGGACTACAATTCGTATCATCAGCACCAGAAAAAAGAAATGGTATTGTAATATATGTTAAAAAAAACCTGATTGCCAAATTGATTGAAGCAGACGATCAAGGAAGATTTTTAACTATAGAACTTTTAATTAAAGGAGAAAGAACACTGGTGATTGGTGTATATGCCCCGAACCAACAACAAGAGAAATTTTATGATTTTTTACATACAAAGTTAATACAATGGGATTATAATACCTGTATCCTTCTGGGAGATTGGAATGGTGTACAAGACGTTAAAAAGGACAAGAAGGGTCCAAGCCAAAATACTTTTTCAAGAGCCAAATTGCCAAAGTCTTTTTTTGAAATGATGGAAGATTGGGAGCTGAGGGACGTCTGGCGTGAAAGAAATATGGAAGAAAAGGACTTTACCTTTTTCTCCGATAGACATCAATCTTTTTCAAGGATTGATTTTATTTTGATTACTAATAATCTTTTTTCTAGGGTAAAGAAGATGAAGATATGTTCAAGAGTATTAACAGATCATAGTCCTGTCTGGCTGGAATTGCAAGATAACAATGGACCCAGAAGGTCATGGAGGTTAAATGATAATTTATTTAGATATGAGGATAATGTGAGGGAATGTAAAAAATTAATGAAAGAATTTTTTGTTAATAATATGCAGAAGGGCACATCTTTGGAAATGGTTTGGGATGCCAGTAAAGCTTACATGAGAGGTATTTTGATTTATTTGAATAATAAATTTAGAAGAAAAAAGAGGAAAAGAGGAAAGAATTGGAAGAAGAGATTAAAAGACAGGAAAGGGCCTTAATTTCTAATCCAATGGATAGGAAAATTAAAGAGGTAATTAACTTATTAAGGGGTCAGTTCAATATGTTAATGGCAGACCAAGTGGCAACCAACTTACAGTATGCAAAATTTAATATTTTTAGTAACGCAAACAAACCAGGGAGGTGGCTGGCATACATGTTAAGAAAGAAGCAAAAATCAAGAACTATTGAAAAAATTAGATATAAGGGTAAAGAAACTTATGAACAAGAATTCATTAAAAAATCATTCTTAGATTTCTATTCAGGATTATATAGTGGGGATAAAGTTAGGGAAGAAGAGATAGATAGGTATTTACAGCAACAAAATATTCATACAGTTACTGAGATTCAGAGGGATACCTTAAATCAATTGATAACTTCAGAAGAGATTGCATTGGCAATTAAACAATTAAAAGTGGGCAAGGCCCCGGGGACAGATGGATTAACCGCTGTTTATTATAAAAAATTGCAGGAGGAAATGGTGGAACCACTTAAAGATCTGTTTAACAATATCCAGAAGGGAGGCACTGTACCTCCATCTTGGAAAACTGCTTTTATCTCTCTGATCCCAAAAGAGGGTCAAGATCTTACAGACCCAAAAAATTACAGGCCGATTTCACTTCTAAACTTAGATTATAAAATTTTTGCAAAAATCTTAGCAAATAGACTAATGATAGTTTTACAACAGACAATACATCATGATCAAACTGGGTTTTTAACAGGTAGACAAATGAAAACTAATGTTAGACAAGTTGTTAATTTATTAGATTATTTGGGAAAGAACAACCAGGTCCCTGCAACATTGATATTTTTGGATGCTGAGAAAGCCTTTGATAGATTGAATTGGTGATTTTTATTAAAGTTAATAGAAAAATTACAACTTGGAGATTATTTTGTACAATCTATTCAGGCAATATACCAAAAACAAACAGCGCAAATAATAATTAATGGTGGGTTAACAGATAATTTTAATATAGAAAAAGGAACAAGACAAGGATGTCCTTTATCTCCTTTGTTGTTTATCTTGAGTTTGGAAATACTACTCAGCAAAATAAGAGAACTTGATACAATAAAGGGGATTAAGATTAGACAGGAATAATATAAATTACGAGCTTTTGCGGATGACCTGATTGTTACTCTGACCCAACCACTACAATCTATTAGAATTTTGATGGATACAATCAATTTATATGGACAAGTATCTGGTTTTAAGATAAATACAGTCAAAACAAAAATAATAGTTAAAAATGTGACAAGAAGCCAAAAAGAAGAAATAGAAAAGGCAACAGGTTTTGAAGTAGTTCAAAAGATTAAATATTTAGGGGTTTATATTATGTCCACAAATACAAAATTATACCAACATAATTATGAACCATTATGGTTAAAAATACAGAAAGATATGGAAAATTGGGAAAAACTGCAATTGTCACTGCTGGGAAGGATAGCTGCTGTTAAAATGAATGTTCTACCAAGGTTTCTATTCCTTTTTCAAATGATACCAATACTTAAAAAAGATGGAACCTTAAAGGAGTGGCAAAAGGGTATAAATAAATTTATTTGGGCAGGGAAGAAGCCGCGGGTAAATCAGAAGATAATGCAGGATACACGTGAAAGAGGGGGCTTAAAAATGCCAAACTTAAAACTGTATTATGAAGCAGCAGCTCTCTCAGCAATTACAGATTGGATTAACTTAACGGAAGAAAGTGTATTAAATATTGAGGGATATGGTTTGCTCTATGGGTGGCATGTCTATTTAATATATGATAAAAAGATAGACAAAGCTTTTAAGAGTCATATATTGAGAAATGCTTTATTGCGTGTCTGGAAAAAGTACCAATGTAAGTTAAATGATAAAATACCTTGGTGGACGGTACCCAGACACGCGATAGAAAATATAAACTTGGAACAAAACATAGATAAGATTACATATAAAGAACTTCTTCTTGAAGATGGAACACTATCTCAACTAAAATCATTTGAGAAATTAAAAGAGGAAGGAATAGTTAGGACCTGGTTCCAATATAGACAAATACAGGCCAGATAGAGAGATGATAGAAAAATTGGTATTGTGCAAAATGAAGACAATTTGATTGTACAAATTAAAGATAATGGTCCAATGCATATAAAAAGATTGTATAATATTTTATTGGAATTGGATTCAGAATCAGAATTGGTTAAAGATTGTATGATAAAATGGGCTCAAAACTTTGGAGAACCTATAATAATGGACACATGGGAAAAGATATGGGTTACAAATGTTAAATTTACGCAGACTCAAAATTTGAGGGAAAATTTTTATAAAATGTTTTACAGATGGCACTTAGACCCAAAAAAATTGGCATGTATGTATCCCAACTTACAGCCTAAATGCTGGAGATGTGAATGTGATGACGCTACATATTTTCATGTATGGTGGACTTGTAAAAAAATTAAGGCTTTCTGGATAAAAATCTGGTGGATTATACAAAATATTTTAAAGAAAAAAATTAAATTTACACCACAGTTTTTTCTACTGGGAATAACAACGAATTGTACACCTATAGAGATTAAGCTGATTTTGAATTTGATAACGGCTGCCAGATTGCTGGTGGCACAATATTGGAAGAAGGAAGATATACCTACAATTGAAGAATGGACATTGAAAGTGACACATCTGGCCGAAATGGCTAAGGTTTCATCTTACCTTAAGGACTATTCTAATGAAAAATATGTGTTGGAATGGAGTAAGTGGACGGAATATATTCAGAAAAAGTTTCAGATTAATATAATTTAAATAGTATATTTTGTTTGCTATTTGAAGAAATAATAGATTATACTTTCAAGCTTATGGATAACAAAGAGTTAAGAAAGGATAAGATATTTTTGAATTAACAATCTGATTTAGTATTAGGTAATTTCATATTTTTTGTCTTGAATTTATACCTTGTGTTTTTCTCTGGGAAGTCCGGGAGGGTGGATGGGGGAGGGGGAGGGGGGGGAGAAGGGTGGAGGGTGGATGGGGGGGTAGAAAAGATAAAAACTGTATGTACTTTGTACTTGTAAAACTTTTCAATAAAAAATAAAAATAAAAAAGATGCAAGATTCAAGATACAAACTATGATTCAGGATACAAACTGGAAACCGGAGTCAAGATGCAAGGTTCAGAGACTTCCGGTGGCTCCGCGTAGCCTCGCAGCCGCTTCCTTGTGAGCGCCTGATCCCCGGCACCGTAAGCCGCCAGAACAGCAGAAAAACAGCTGTCTGGTGGCTGGAAAACCTCCTCCCCGGGCAAAGGGGAGAGAGGAGAGCAGACAGGTGGAGGTAGAGCCCCCCAAGTGCCCCAGGAGAAGCTCTGTGGCATGAAGGGGGAGAGCTCCCTAAAAGCCTGTCAGTGTGCTCCGGACCTGGGATGTCTCTGCTAATTAGCAGAGCAAGAAGCCGCGACCATCCCTGCCAATAACAAAAGAATTTCAACATCTCAAATTGCTGCAGGCAGAACAAGCCAGGAGAAGCCAGACGGCAAGTATTCAAAATTTAACTCCAATGTTTATTCGGAAGTAACAACTTAGTTAATTTGCAACAAAATGGCAATTGAGGTTTGAAAGGGTGTGGAAAGTGAAAGTTAAAGGAAAGTTTCATTTTGCTAGCTGCCCACTGTATGAAAATCCTCTATTTTTGATGGACTTCTACTTTTGGCTTTTGAAATAAAATATAGTTCAATGGCCTCAAAACCTGTAAAGACTGTTCCTACTAAAGGAACTGGAAGTGCTGAAAGTTCCCCCATGCATACTCCTAGAATGCAAGCTCCTGCCCCCCCCAACACAGCCACAGACTTTAACGCTTGGAATGATACAGGAAGCCCTGAAAGCCACACAGCGTGAACTCACTACTGTGTTTAATGAAAAAATTAATGAAACTAATGAAAAAATACAGGCTGTTTCAGAGGAGATTGTAATTTGGAACCAGCAAATTAGGGAAGATATTTTATTGGCTTTTAAAGGTTTGGCAGACAACATTGAAATATTGGAGGATGAGGTTGAAGAAATTAAACAATCTACAGCAAGCTTGGGTGATAAATTAGGAGAGATCCAGAACAAAACTGAAAGGGGCGAAGCTGATGTAACAGTGATTCAATACAGAGACATGGAATTTGCTTTAAGAATAAGAGGGGTGAAAGAGAACAAACAAGAGAATTTGAAAGAAATGATGGCAGAGGCACTGGCGCAGATGATGGGGGGAACAAAAGTGGAGATGAGCTGGCAGCTTGATAAGATATATCGTGTGAATTCGTGGGTGGCTAGAAAAAAACACTTGCCAAGAGACATTGTAATATATTTTACCACAAGGACACTGTGCAATGAAATCTTACAGGCTACTTTTAAAAACAAGCTCCAGGTGGAAGGACAGGAGGTGATGACAATGAAAGAAATTCCTCCCAAAATGTTGAGAGCTAGAAGGGATTATGCCTTCCTGGTTGATGAATTGAAAAAATGTCAAATACAGTATAGATGGGAAGTTCCAGCCGGTCTAGTGGTGACTTATTTGGGAGAGAGATATCGGCTTAATACGATATGGAAAGCAAGAGATTTTTATGCTAATGTGTTAAAGGCTGGGACATCAAAATCACCAGAAGGGAAAAGAAAGAAGGAAGCAAAACAAGGAGAGAGAGAAGAGTTGCTGACAGTAGTTCAGGAAGGAGCTTTGACGAGTCAGGACGATTTGCTACCAATTCAGATTGATGTTCAAGATTTGGAGGTAACTGATATACAAGAAGAAATAAAGGATCAAAGACAGACTAGAGCAGCAACTGCTAAACGTAAAGAAGAATTAAGACAGCTTCAACTTCAGTTGGCAACCCAAGAAACTTCCAAAACAGAAGCAGTGGGAGGAGCTAGACCTAAAGGCTGAATCAAGCAAGATCATCAGAAAATGCTCCAGATACTTCAGAGGCCCAGAGATGGGAACTAGATTTTTAACCTGGAATGTTAATGGTTTGAATTCTCCACAGAAGAGGAGGAAAATATTTCATTATCTTAAACAATTCAAGAATGATGTAATTTGTTTACAAGAGACTCATATTAGGGCACAAGATCAAAAATATTTGACAAATTCAAGATTAGGTACACAATATGTAGCAGCAGCACCAGAGAAGAAAAACGGTATAGTTATATATTTGAAAAGAGATTTAATTGCCAAATTAATTGAAGCTCATGATCAAGGAAGATTTTTAGCGATTGAACTTTCAATTAAAGGAGAAAAATTACTTGTAATTGGGGTATATGCCCCGAATCAACAACAGGAAAAATGTTACAATCTTTTACATTTAAAGTTGATACAATGGGGGTATAAAACTTGCATCCTTATGGGTGACTGGAATGGTGTTCTGGATGTGAAAAAGGACAAGAAGGTCCTAAGCAAAATGTTTTAACAAGAGCAAGATTGCCTAAATCGTTTTTGGAGATGATGGACGACTGGGAATTGAGAGATATTTGCCGTGAAAGAAACCCTGAAGAAAAAGATTTCACCTTTTTTTCTGATAGACATCAATCCTTTTCAAGGATTGATTTTATATTAATTACTAACGATCTTTTTTCTAGGGTGAAGAAAATGAAGATTTGTTCAAGAACAATGATAGACCATAGCCCAGTCTGGTTGGAATTGGAGTATGGAAAAGGGCCTAGGAGGTCCTGGAGGTTAAATGATAATCTGTTTAGATATGAAGAAAATGTAAAAGAGTGTAAAAAATTTATGAAAGAAATTTTTGTTATGAATATGCAAAAGGGTACATCAATGGAAATGGTATGGGATGCAAGTAAAGCATATATGCGAGGTATTTTGATATATTTGAATAATAAATATAGAAAGAAAAAGGGGGGGAATAAAAGAATTGGAAGAAGAGATTAAAAAACAGGAACAAGCGTTAATAGCTAGTCCAACAGATAGGAACATTAAGGAGGCAATTAATTTACTGAAAGGTCAATTTAATATGTTAATAGCAGATCAAGTGGCAACCAATTTACAATATGCTAAACATAATACTTTTTGTAATGCTAATAAACCAGGTAGGTGGTTAGCATATACGTTAAGGAAAAAGCAGAAATCAAGGATTATTGAGAAAATAAAATATAAGGGTAATGAGGTTTATGAGCAAGAATTAATTAAAAAATCTTTTCTAGAGTTTTATTCAGGGTTGTACTCTGGTGATAAAGTCCAAGATAAGGATATAGATAGATATTTGCAGAAAGAGAATATTTACATAACCTCTAAAGAGCAGAGGGATAATTTAAATCAATTGATAACCTCTGATGAAATTTTGTTGGCAATTAAGCAGTTGAAAGTGGGCAAAGCTCCAGGGACAGATGGTTTGACAGCTGTTTATTATAAATACCTACAGGAGGAAATGGTGGGACCACTGAAGGAATTATTTAATAATATACAACAGGGAGGAGAGGTACCTCCAACTTGGAAGACAGCTTTTATTTCCCTGATCACAAAAGAGGGTCAAGACCATACAGACCCTAAAAATTATAGGCCAATTTCACTCTTAAATATAGACTACAAGATTTTTGCTAAAATATTAGCAAATAGATTAATGATAGTTATGCAGCAAATAATTCATCATGATCAAACCGGTTTCTTAAATGGTAGACAAATGAAGAGTAATGTAAGGCAAATTGTTAACTTAATAGAGTATTTGGGAAGGAACAACCAGGTTCCCACAGTGCTAGTATTTTTGGATGCAGAGAAAGCTTTTGATAGATTGAACTGGCAATTTTTATTAAAATTAATAGAAAGGATGCAACTTGGAGAACATTTTATACAATCTATTAAGGTAATATACCAAAAACAAACAGCGCAAATAATAATCAATGGTGGTTTAATAGATATTTTCAATATAGAAAAAGGAACAAGGCAAGGTTGTCCCTTGTCGCCATTACTGTTTATTATGATGTTGGAAATTTTACTCAATAAAATACGGGGGTTGGATATAATAAAGGGAATTAAAATTAGACAGCATGAGTATAAGCTTCAAGCATTTGCAGATGACCTGGTTGTTACCTTAGCCCAACCAGTACAATCGATTACAGCCCTGATTGATATAATTAACCTATATGGACAAGTATCTCGTTTTAAAATAAATACAGCTAAAACAAAAATAATAGTTAAAAATATGACCAGAAGCCAAGAAGAAGAGACAGAAAGGGTAACAGGGTTCGAAATAGTTAAGAAGGTCAAATATTTAGGGGTTTATAATATGACCACAAATATGAAATTATACCAATATAACTATGAACCACTATGGCAAAAAATACAGAAAGAGATGGAAAATTGGGAAAAACTACAACTGTCTTTGCTGGGTAGGATAGCTGCAGTAAAAATGAATGTTTTATCAAGGTTTTTATTTCTTTTTCAAATGATACCCATACTTTAAAAAGATGAAAATCTGAAGGAATGGCAGAAGGGCATAAATAAATTTGTTTGGGCAGGGAAGAAACCGCGAGTAAACCAGAAGATAATGCAAGATACACGAGAAAGAGGTCTTAGAATGCCCAATTTAAAATTGTATTGCGATGCCGCTGCCCTCTCAGCAATTACAGATTGGATTAATTTAACGGAGGAAAGGATATTAAATATTGAAGGATATGGTCTGGTCTACGGCTGGCATGCCTATTTATTGTATCATAAGAAAGTAGATAAGGCTTTTAAAAGTCATATATTAAGAAATGCTCTACTGTATATCTGGAAAAAGTATTAATATATACTAAATGACAAATTACCAATATGGGCAGTACCCAGACACGCGATAGAAAATATAAACTTGGAGCAAAAGCATGATAAGACTACATACAAAGAACTTCTTTATGAAGAAGGAATTAGATTACAATTAAAATCTATGGAGCAATTAAGAGAAGAAGGAGTAATTAGAACTTGGTTTCAATATGGGCAGCTGCAGGCCAGATGGAGAGAAGATAAAAAAATTGGTATTTCGCAGCAGGATGAGAATTTGATAAAACAAATAAGAGACAAAAGTCAAATGCATATAAAAAGGTTATATAATGTACTAGTGGAAATAGATTCAGAAACAGAGCTAGTTAAGGACTGTATGATAAAATGGGCACAAAATATTGGCGAACCTATAATGATGGAAACATGGGAAAAGATATGGGTTAGAAATGTAAGATTTATGCAAGCTCAAAACTTAAGAGAGAACTTTTATAAAATGGTTTATAGATGGCATTTAGATCCAAAAAAAACTAGCCTGTATGTATCCAAACTTACAACCCAAGTGTTGGCGATGCGAGTGTGAAGATGCTACATATTTCCATATATGGTGGACATGTAAAAAAATTAAGGCTTTTTGGATAAAAATATGGTGGATTATTCAAAATATTTCAAAGAAAAAGATTAAATTTACACCACAGGGGTTTTTTTGCTGGGAATAATTACGGACTGTACTGTAATAGAGACTAAGTTGGTTTTGAATTTAATAACAGCTGCCAGGCTGCTGGTGGCACAGTATTGGAAGAAGGAAGACCCACCTACCATTGAGGAATGGACACTAAAAGTCGTGCATTTGGCAGAGATGGCAAAAATTTCATCATATCTTAAAGACCACTCAAGCGAAAGATATATATTGGAATGGAGAAGATGGATTGACTATATTCAAAACAAGTACCAGACCAAGAAGATTCAAATAGCTTATGAATGAATGAAGAATTTTTAATTCTTAGTTTAAGTTTAAAGGGTTTCGAGCTATAAGGAGTTAAAGATTTAGAGAGATTTTGAAGTCAACAATTTGTTAGCATATTCTAGTTTTATGTTTATAAATACTATACCCTGTGTTTATTCTGGGAAGTCTAGGGAGGGGGTGGGGGAGATGGGGGGAGGGCAAGGGGAGGGAGGGGGGAAGGGGTGGGGGAAAATGTATTTGTACTAATAAAACTTTTCAATAAAAAAAGATGCAAGGTTCAGGATACAAACTATGATTCAGAATACAAACTGGAAACTGGAGTCAAGGAACAGGCTATGATCAGACAGGTCTCTTTGTCAAGCGTTGTTCTCTGCAACTTTCCAGCTGCAGAAACTCTTCTTAAATAGACCTAAGGGCATGGTGGCCAATTAGCCCCAGGTGGCCAATTAGCCCCGAGCAGACCTCCTCTGGAGTAGACCTTTCTGCATCTCGGAAGCTATACCTTTCTGCCTCTCGGCAGCTCAGCGTTGCTCTGGCATTCAGGAAAGGAGGGGCTACTCCTTTCCTATCACTGCCACGAGGCACTGAAGGCTCCAAAGGCTCTGACTGCACAGGCTGCTAGGCAGGCCACAACACAAGGGGGGATTTCTGGTTCATGTGAGGGTAACTCAGGCATAGTATTAAATTGAGTCCTACGGGAGTGGGGCGGCATATAAAAACGACCAAATAAATAAATAAGTTCTTGCCCTGTGGCCACTCTGAATGGGGTAAACCTATGCTAGTGTGAACTGCATTATTATAGGCCACTTCTGCAAAAGGCAATAGGTCGGTCCAGTTGTCCTGCTGATAGTTAATAAAACAATGCAGCTACTGTTCCAGAATTAAGTTTGTTCACTCCGTGGCCCTGTTTGCAGATGATGACTAGAACTAAGTCCCTGTTCGGTTCTAAATAGGTACAAAAAGACTTTCCAGAACTTGGATGTGAATTGGACCCCTCTGTCCGAATATGTTGTGGGGCCCCATGCAAGTGGTATATGTGAGCCAAAAACAACTTAGCCAAGGCTTTGGCTGTAGTTATCTTTTGGCATGTGATGAAGTGAACCTGCTTTGAGAAAAGGTATGTGACAACCCAGATCACTGTGTTTCCAGAACTCTTAGGCAATTCTACAATGAAATCCATGGAGATCTCTCTCCATGGTGCTGAAGGGTTGGCCACCAGCTGCAGTAGACCAGGGGTTTTCCCCTGCCTGCATTTAGTGGCAGCGCAAATGGGGCAGCTTGCTACATAGCTTTCTGTGTCCTTTTTTAAATGAAGGCCACCAGAATTGCCATTTCAGTAAATGTAACATTTTTACAAAACCAAAGTGACCAGCTAATTTGGAGTCCTGACAAGCTTCCATAGTTTTCAGCCTTTCCCTAGCTGGGACATACAGCTTATTTCCCACCCAAGCTAACCCATCTTTTATTATGCAAGTATGTCTATGGGCACTAAACCAATCATCTGTTTTCAAGGCCTTTTTGAATTCTGTGGTGGTGGCATTGTCTAAGGTGGAGGGGTCGTTCTTTGTCTGAAAGTGTGTGACAACCTTAGCCGCTAATTGGGAGGCTGGGAGCATGGGCTTAATTACTTCTGCCTTGACACTGTTGTATTGCGGTAGTCTGGGCAAGGCATCTGCCAAAAAGTTTTTCCCTCCCGGTATATACTTCAAAGTGAAATTAAAGCATTGGAAGTATTATGCCCATCGGACCTGTTTTGGGGACATTTTCCATGTGGTTTTGTTGTTTTTCCAAGTTATTGTGGTCGGTCCATACTTGGAAAGGTATTTTGCTTCCTTCTAAGAAATGTCTCCAAGTTAGGAGTGCCCACTTGACTGCAAAAGCCTCTTTTTCCCATATTGCCCATCTCTTTTCAGTTTCAGTTAATTTCCTAGAGGTGTATGCACATGGTTGTAATTTGCTTTCTTCATTCTCTTGGAGTAAAACCGCACCGACTGCCACAATCACTGGCATTGGCCTGGATTACAAATGATTTCTCTGGGTCTGGGTGTTTTAACACAGATTCAGACAAAAAGTCTTTTCAGTTTCTCAAATGCCGCTTAGCAGTCCATAGTCCACTTCAGTGGTTGGCTAGCTTTTGGTTTATCTCCCCCCTTGGTTTTTAACAGATTTGTAATCGGCAATGCTATTTGGGCAAAAGAGGGGATAAACTGCCGATAAAAGTTAGCAAACCCCGGGAAGCTCTGCAATTGCTTGCGAGTGCAGGGGGTTTCCCACTTGATAACTGCTCTGACTTTTGTGAGTCCATTTCCACCCCCTGGTGAGAGATTCGGTACCCTAGGTAATCTATTTTATCTTGGTGAAATTCACATTTGGAGAATTTGGCAAACAATTTAGCTGCCCTTAGTTTCTTCAAGACCTCCTGTACCAATTTAACATGTTGAGTCTTAGTTTCAGTATAAATCAATATATCGTCAAGATAAACCAAAACTGCCTTATACAAGTGCTTATGCAGCACCTCATTAATTAGTTGCATGAAAATGGTGGGAAGCCCTTGGAGCCCAAATGGCAAAACCTTGAACTGAAACTTCCCAATGGATAATTAAATGCTGTTTTCCCTTCATCCCCCTCCCGGATCCAGATCCGGTAATAAGCCTCCCTTAAGTCTAGTTTGGAAAAAAATTCTCCCCTTTGCCAGATGGGCCAGCATGTCCTTCATTAGGGGTAGGGGATAGAGATTTTCTTTGCAAATAGTGTTTAAATTTCTATAATCCACACATAAGCATAACGAGCTGTACTTCTCCTGGAACAGGACTGGGACGGCCACCTTGGGTCTCGCTGGTTCGATGAACCCATGTTCGAGGTTTCTGTCTATAAATTGCCACAGTTCATCCAGTTCCCAGAGAGTCATAGCGTAAAGTTTTGGCTTAGGTAGTTTGGCCCATGGTAAAATCTCAATGGCACAGTCTGTAGACCTATGGGGGGGAGTTTATCTGAGCCACTTCACTGAAAACATCCATCAAATCTCGGTATTCCCTGGGGACACCTGGTAGGGGTCCATTTGCCGCAGTCGCAGCTACCTCCTCAATCTGCAATATTCCAGTCTGGTGGGGTTTTTCACTCTGGATTAATTTACTATTAGGGAATTGGAGGGTCCCCTCTGTCCAGTCCACCCTTGGGTTCCACTTCTTTAACCAGGTTAGCCCCAGAACTAGGGGCCAGTCCATCCCTGGTGTCACAATGAAAGCAATGGTTTCAGAGTGATTTGCCATCGTTAGTTCAAGTGGTTCAATGGCAAACGTGGCCAGGGCGCCCCCTACAATGGACCCATCAAGTTGGCAGAACGAGACTGGGCTTTTTAGTGGCCTTAGTTGAATGCCCAGTTCAGGCTTATTAAGCTTCTTGTGCACTCTGAATCCAGCAATACTTTAAGTCTCACTTTTTCCCCCATTAATGGAATTAACAGTTCTTACCAAAGGGTCTTCATAGTCACTCTAAGACTGATCGGGTTCCTCCCCCAGAGGGGTCAGAGTTCCTCACACTGTAATTGATTCTGGCAGGAATTCAACAACCACATGGGTCTTTAGGGTGGTGTCTCTGGAATGCAGAGGTGGCTTTGAGGGTTTCCCTCTGACCTGCTTCTCTCCCTTCCAGGTGGGTATCCTCACACAGCACTTGGCTGCATGGTGGCCTTCCTTCCCACAATTGAAGCAGGCGGCTGAGTGCGGTGGGGCAGAGTGATGCTTGGTTCCCTCCTTTCTCCCTTCCTGTGGGGATCTCTTCCAGGTGCAACTTGTGCGGTACTAGTTTTGAGCTTGGTCGATTTCAGCTTCCTCAGCCAAGACACACCAGCTGTGCAGGCGGACTTGGGCTCCACAAGCAACGCAGGTGGTGTACAGGCCATCGTTTAAGCCATCTTTGAACCAACTCATGAGTATTTCCTCTGGCCAATCTAGGTGGCAAGTCAGGTCACGAAACTCTTCGATGTACTCAGCGACTGGACAATGCTCCTGTTCTGAGCCAGCCCTAGCAGAAGCAAGAAACAGACTCGCCACGAAAACCCCCTCTTTATTTACCTCTTGTGAATTAATTGCATTCACCCACCAAAAAGTCCAGGCAATAGTCCTTCAAGGAGTTAACTGCAGTATCAGACCTTATCAGTTCCTTGTGATAATTGCAAGGCCGTGAGCTCCCAGCCGAAAAGCTGCAAATTCAGTTCTGGCAAGCAGTCTTTGTGGCACAAAACCCAATGAGCAAAATCTTCAGAAATATGACCTGTTGTCTCCTATGATAACCACTCCCCTTTCCTTCTATTTATTCCCCAGCCAGGGAAGGGCCATTCAGCTTCCATGTGTGCTTTGCTTCCCGAGTCAACTCCTTGTCCTCCATTGCTCACCTCTCCTAACTGCTCTGTGCATATGTGCATCAGGAATAGGCACCAGCTGTTCTTCCTCCTCACTCATATCAGCCTCCAAAGGCAGCTGCCTCTCCGGAGGCTGGGAAATGTCAGATTGCCCTGGCTCTATCTCTGCGTCTGATGCAGAGCATCCATCAGAGCCTTCCCCAGACTCCAGAACTGGCCCAGGTTCCTCCCCAACCTCCTCATCGTCTGAGTCTGCCGCCAGCTCCACTGGCAGCTGGTGGGTCACAACACTATCCCTCACCACAGGGCCCTTCCTCGGGTGTGATGATCTGGGTGCGGCCATGACAGTAATTGGTTATGGAAGGCCTGCACCAAAGCAGGTGCATGCATGGAGGTTGCATCCTCCCATGTGAAATCCTTCAGCCCATAACCCATTCACTCGATCAGGTACTGGAACCATCCTTTCAGCCACCGTGAGTCCCGAATGCTGGTGATACTTGGGTGGCGCATCTCCATTACGTGGGTCCAGAGGGGGATGGTCTGGTTGGCAGAGCGGACAGGCTGGTCTTTCTGGAAGAAGGAGGGATCAATGAAAGACCGGATGGATTCACAGCATGCATGGCAATGTCAGGTGATAGGCGACCGGGTTGATGGCCACTTCAATGGTTAAAGGCCAAGGTACTGGTGGTCTAACTTCTTGATTGGCCGGTCTGACAGAAGGTGCCTGGTGGACAGCCATACCCTATCCCCCAAAACCAATGCCGGCATCTCTTGTTGAGACTGGTCCGTGACTTTCTTATAATCAGCCTTGGCTCTATCCAGATACTGTCACACCAATTGATGGACAGCCCATAACTCGGCCAGATAGTCATTAGCCACCAGAACCAATGAGTCAAGTTGTGTGACGGAAGAGAACTGAGGATGATACCCCACATTGGCCAAAAAAGGTGTCATCTGCGTGGAAGTGTGCTGCGGTTTGTTGAATGCAAACTCCACAACTGCCAGATAATCCGCCCAATTCTCCTGCTTATGGTTCACGAAACAGTGCAGGTATTGCTCCAGGATCCCGATCACTTTCTCTATCCTGCCGTCGATCTCCGGATGATGCACCGACAGCAGGCAGATTTTCACATCCAAGGCCATCATCAGCCCTTTCCAGAACTGGGATGTAAATTGAGCCCCTCTGTCCGACACAACCCTATCAGGTAGGCCGTGCAGCTGGAATACATGTTGGATGAACATGCGGGTGGTGGTGCGGGCCATCGGTAAACCATGACAAGGAATGAAATCTTTGTCAGCATATCTACCACCATGAACACAGTCGTAAATCCAGAAGATGGAGACAAATCCTTCAAGAAGTCCATGGAAATGGCACCCCAAGGTCTCTCAGGTGTCGTCAATGGCTGGAGCAGCCCTGGGGGGGGGATTCCATCACCAACTTGGCCTGCCGGCACCATACACAGGGTGTGATGTAGGCTTGGATGTCATGTCGTAATCAGGGCCACCAGAAGGTAAACCAGGTTCAAAGTCTTGAAGAGGCCAAAGTGCCCTGTCACAGGATTGTCATGATATTGCGAGAGGATAAATCCCCAGAGCGGCCCCACCGGCACATATAGCCTGTCTTGATACCTCAAGAGTTCCTCAGTGAATGTCTATGGAGAGGCGGGCCCCACCTCTTCCCACCATTGCTCCACCCAAACATCATGCTGCTGTGCTTCCCGTATCTGAGACCGTAAGTCACTGGCTCCAGAACCACGGAGGAGGACCCTACGGCAGAACCGTCCTGGGCAGGAGCTGGTCTTTGGTGCGGGAGTACTCCGGTTTCTGCAAGAGCACGTCCGCCCTTTGGTTGCGACCACTCGGGATGTAGGTGACATGGAAATTGAACCTGGCAAAGAGGAGGGACCACCGAATCTGGTGTTGGTTCAATTTCCGGATGGTCTGCGGAACTCAAGGTTTTTGCGGTCCATCCAGACTTCAAGTTGATGTCAGGCCCCCTCCAAATGATGTCTCCAGGCCTAAAATGCCAACTTAATGGCCAGTAGTTCCTTCTCCCAGATGGTGTAGTTGCGCTCAGAAGAGTTTAGTTTCCACAAGTAGTACACACAAAGGAAGAAGGTACCACCAGGCGCATGAGCCTGGAGTAGCACCGCTCCGACAGCAACATTGGACGCATCCGCTTCCACTACAAATAGACGGTGGGGGACTGGGTGTTTCAAGATGGGCTCTTGCATGAATGCTTGCTTCAAGGCCTGGAGCGCTTGTTGCTCAAGGGTACTCCATCAAAATGGGATCTTTTTCTGAAGGAGCCAAGTGAGGGGCGCTGTCAGGAAAGCAAAGCTGGGGATAAATGTCCAATAGTAGTTGGTGAATGTGAGGAGTCGCTGGACATCCTTACACGCTAGACATCCTTACACGCAAAGGAAGAAGGTATCATCAGGTGCATGAGCCTGGAGTAGCACCACTCCGACAGCAACATCAGATGCATCTGCTTCCACTACAAACAGACTGTGGGGGTCCAGGTGTTTCAAGATGGGCTCTTGCATGAATGCTTGCTTCAAGGCCTGGAATGCTTGTTGCTCAAGGGTACTCCATTGAAATGGGATCTTTTTCTTAAGGAGCTGAGTGAGGGGCGCTGTCAGGAAAGCAAAGCTGGGGATAAATGTCCAATTGTAGTTGGTGAACCTGAGGAATCGCTGGACATCCTTAATTCGCTGAGGAGGTTGCCAACTGCACAGAGACTGGACCTTGCTCAGCTCCATAGCAATGCCTTCAGGAGAAATGCAATGTCCCAGGAAATTGATGGGCGATTGAAAAAAACTGGCATTTCTCCAGTTTAGCATACAAGCTGTTCTTCCAGAGCCATTGCAGGCGTAGGTGCTGCTGGTGGCTCTCCCAGGAGGGAGAGTAGATCAGGATGTCATTCAGGTAGATCATGACAAATTGATCCAACAGGTCCCAGAAAATGTCATTCATAAAATGTTGGAAGACGTCAGGGGCATTGGTCAGCCCAAATGGCATGACGGTATACTCGAAGTGTCCATACCTGGTGCCAAACACAGTCTTCCATTCATCCCCAGGCCAGATCTGAACTAGATTATAAGCTCCCCACAGGTTCACTTTTGTGAAGATGGTGGCCTCTCAGAGCCGTTCCAACAGTTCAGAAATGAGGGGCAGAGGGTACCAATTGCGCACAGTGATGGCGTTCAATTTGCAATAGTCGCAACAGAGCCTCAAGTCTCCGGTCTTCTTCACGAACAACACCGATGCAGACACTGGTGACGACAAGGGCTGGATAAAACCCCGAGCTAGATTTTTATCCAGGAAGTCCCCCAGCACGGCCAACTCAGGGTCAGACATAGAGTACAAATGCCCCACTGGGAGTGGCACGTCTGGAAGCAAATTGATGGGGCAGTCGTATGGTCAGTGCAGGGGCAAGTGGTCTGCCTCTTGCTCGCTGAAGATGTCTGTGAGGTATGCCAGGTTAGAAGGCAGGGACACCCTGGGTGGACTCAGCAACTGGCTTGTGCAGACTTGGCAGGTGTGGTCCATGCATTGCAAACTCGGGAAGGTGATTAGGTTCTGGGACCAGTATATTTGCAGATTGTGCATCCGGAGCCAAGCCAAGCCCAAGACCACGGGGAAATGCAGGCCGGAGGTGATGTAAAACTGGATGGCTTCCTCATGAGAGCGATGGCCAAGTGCAAGGGTTGCATGGTGGCCTTAATTGGCCCAGACAGAAACACCCAGCCATCAATGGTCTCCATGAGCAGAGGTGGGTCCACCGGGTAGTGAGGAATAGCACATGTGGTCACAAATGCTGCATCCATTAAGTTCATGGTAGCCCCTGAGTCGACCAGGGCATGTACTGGAATCCCCTGTAGACTACTGCACAGGAACACTCATGCCACCAGGATCAAGTGCTGGGGGGTCTGGGGGCAATGTCTGATGAGCATGGCTCTCTTTTGGTGTATGCCCAACCTAGTACCTCCACTAGGTCAGGCTCAGGGTGTTTCCCAACAGGATGTTCTATGGCTGTGGGGCAAGCCCAGTAGCCGACACCCCTCGTCACTTCTTGGGGCAAGAGGTGGCCATGTGCCCAGGTTCCCCACAATAGAAACACAACCCCCCCTGAGCGCCGTCTGTTCTTCTCGGTCACTGACAGGTGGGGCCTGGCTGTGCCTAATTCATAGGCTCCTCCTGCAGAGCCAGAGTCTCACGCATGACCAAGACCACCCAAGTCTCCTGGGAGGCACGGCGACTCCCACGTCACTGCAATTGAGTGTCAATCTGGAGACAAAGATGGACCAGTGTGTTGAGGTTTAGAGGAATGTCGACACAGACAAGCTCATCCTGCAACTCCTCCGACAACCCATCTTGGAAAGCATCCATGAGGGCAGCCTCATTCCAGGCCGAATCTTGGCTAAGCAGCCTAAACTTGCTTATATAGTCCTGTAGATGGTGCCAGCCCTGCTTCAGGGTTTTCAGGCATCGGATAGTGGTTTGAGTCTTAATGGGGTCCTCGTACATCAGCCTGAGGTGGTCACAAAACCCCTGGAAATCATCCAGCAAAGGGCTAGCCTGGACCAGCAGGGGCGTGGCCCAGTGGGCCGCAGCATCAGAGAGAAGGCTAATCATAAACCCCACTTTATCCTGGTCAGTGGGAAAGTCTTCAGCTCTCAGGCTGATAAAGAGCTGGCATTGTCCCAAAAATGCTGGAAACATAGCTTGGTTGCCATCAAATTTATCAAGCACCACCACCAGGCATTTCCTCTGGGGAGGTGGAGCAGCGTGAGCTTGAAGCTGCACAACCTGTGCTGCCAGCAAGGCCACCTGTTCGGTGAGCTGAGCATTCTCTGCATGAAGCTGCTCCATTTTATTTATTTATTTATTTATTTATTTATTTATTTATTTATTTATTTATTTATTTATTTATTTATTTATTTATTTATTTATTTATTTATTTATTTATTTATTTATTTATTTATTTATTTATTGAATATACATCAATATCAATACATGAACAGTGAGGCATCTGGGTATCATTCATTTGAATACAGGTAGCAATTATAGTATTAATATTATTTGTTATTTAAATCATACTGATGTAGTTGTAATAATATTCTTATGCATATTTGTATTAAAATGAGATGTTGTACTTACCTGATACATCCATTCTCGTAAGGTAGAGCTAGCCTCCAAGGATGGGTTGACACTGCCCTCTAGCCAATCAGGACTGAGTCTGGAAAAGTATAAATAGCACCGTTGTGCCTCAATTCCCCCTCTTTTGACGAGGGACGAAAACCAGACTCTGCGTGCCATGTTCGAATCAAAAATTTTATTAACACAGACTGCAAGAAGACTCAACAAGTGAACCAGCCTAAATACCTAGTAACCTAAATCCTAAATACCTATACACATGGACAGTACCTATTAAGCTAAATCCTAAATACCTATCTACAGGGACAAATATTCACACCCCAGCCAGTCCAACCATAGTAGAAGAGCGGGACTTGGAGGCTAGCTCCACCTTATGAGAATGGACGTATCAGGTAAGTACAAGGTCTCATTCTCCATAATGGGTGGATCTAGCCTCCAAGGATGGGACATACCAAAATAATCAGTCCCTAGGGTGGGCCCCTTGACCCTGGCTGGGACCCCCACTGTCCTGCATCACCTGTTGTAACACCTTGCGCCCAAAGTCTGCTTCCTGGGAGGCGAAAGCATCCAGTTTATAGTGACGAACAAACGGCATTGGTGATGACCAGGTGGCCACCCGGCAAACCTCCTCGATGGACGCCCAGGTATTCTATGCTGCAGTGGTAACAGCACTACGCGTTGAATAGCCAGTTATTCTGAAAGGTTGTGGCAAGACAACTGTTCGTAAGTCATTGCAATAACAGAACGAATCCAACGACCCACAGTGGAGGGGGATACTTTATTCCCCATGGAAGCAGCCTGGAAGAAAACCAATAATGCCTCCATTCTACAGAAAAACTGCAGTGCGCTGCAGGTAAATGTCTAGGGCGCACCTCACATCCAGGAGGTGCCACTGTCATTCAATGTCATTGGAGGGGCAAGGATAAAAAACAAGGTAATACAATCTCTTGAGCCCTATGGAAATAGGAGTTCACCTTTGGCACAAAGATAGGGTCCAACCTCAATACCACCCTATCCTGGTGGAAGACACGCAGGTCACCCCTCACCAATAGGGCTGCAATGTCGGAGATTCGGCAGGCAGATGTAACAGCCACCTAGAATACCACTTTGTAAGGAAGATGAGAAAGAGAGACAGATTGCAAAGGCTCAAAGGGACCCCCTGTGAGTGCAGTGAGAACCTTGGACAAGTCCCAGGTGGGGAACCTATGTACAACGGGAGGACAGAGGTTGACCGCCCCTTTAAGGAATCTATGAAGCAGAGGATGAGTTGACAAAGCTTCTAGGGACTCACAGGACAATACTGTTGACAATGCCGCCACCTGTCAACAGAGCATGTTGGGGGATAGTCCTTTGGCTAAACCCTGGCGCAGGAACTGGAGGACATTAATGATGGACAAACGCACAGGGGAATACCCCTCCTGGGCACACCAGTTACAGAAGACCCTCCAGGTGGCTGAATATATACGCTCCATGGACGGCCTCCTAGAGGCTAGCATAATCTCCATAACATCCTCTGAAACCTGGCGATACCCCAGAGTGAGCCGCTCAAGTGCCAGGTGGTCAATTGCAACCAGCGTGGATCTGGATGCTGGACTGAGCCCTGGGCAAGTGACCACTGTGTCTGAGGGATTCTCCAAGGAGGTGACACCGAAAGAGAGACCAGTTCTGCATACTAGGCTCTCCTGGGCCAATGGGGGGGGCAGAAGAACCACCTCGGCCCTCTCCTCCAGAATCCTCCTGATCACCCTGGGTATCAATGGCAGGGGATGGAATGCATACAGCAACCCTTGTGGTCAGGTGCAATGAATAGCGTCCATTCCCTCTGCACCCTGAGTCCTGTACCTGGTCAGGAACCTGGGCAGTTTGGCATTCCCCAGGAAGGCGAACAGATCAATGACAGGCAGGCTGAGGCGGCTTACCAGCTGCTGGAATAGATCTGGATGGAGGCTCCACTCCGCTGGGTCGATGTGATGCCAGCTGAGCCAGTCTGCCGTCGTATTGCTCACCCTGGAGATGTGCTCGCAGTTATGGACAGCAAGTTCCTCTCTGCCCAGAGTCCCAACTGCATCAGGTGTCCGGACATGGTCCCCCCCCCGCCGATTTATGTGAGCCTTGGTGGTCACAATGACCATTAGTACCAGCACATGCTGGTTCGACAGGAGGGGCCTGAAACATCGCAGGGCTAGAGTGCCCTCAGGTGTCTGGACATGGTCCCCACCACCAATTTATGTGATCCTTGGTAGTCACATTGTCCATTAGTACCAGCACATGCTGGTTCGACAGGAGGGGCCTGAAACATCGCAGGGCTAGAGTGCAAGTGAGCCCCCGGGGTGATGCGGATAACAGAGATCATCTTGGCCAAGGAGGGAGGGCAACAGGTTCAGAGGAACCGGGGCTTGGCTTAGAACTTGTGGGACTAATTCCAATAGTTTGTCCCACTGCTCCTGGGACAGGTACACCTTGCACTCCGGGGAGTCAATAATGGCACCCAATGGGTCAACCTGGTGAAGAGAGTCAGTTGGCTCTTACCCAGATTGACCAGGAGCCCGTGGTGGCCAAGGGTGTTAAGGTTACCTGGATATCCTGCTCCATTTGGAGCAGAGGGGAGATTGAATGAATATATTGTCCAGGAAACATTGGACACGCATGGGGTAGCCGGATTTCAGGAGACTGGGCCGGACAGGAAAAACCTCAGGGAAATGAACCTCCCATGGGAGAATCCGATGGTGGTTTAACCACCCCCTCGAAGGGCCTCTTAGACTGGCGACCTCAGGGGGCCCTGTTGTGGAACTGTCTGGGCCGATATGAATACTGACCTTTCACGGGGGATCAGACCCCCAGAAGGCCCTGAGGGAGTATTGGAACCCCCTGGAGCCCCCTTGAGTCAAGGAGGGGAGGTCTCGGAGAGGCTGCAACTAGACAAGGGAGGTATGGGCAAGGAACGAGGCTGATGTGGAGACCCTCACGGGCCAAGCCACAGCCAGGTGAGTTTCTGCAGTGACTGTGCCAGTCGTCTATCCTCTGGGCGTAAGAGTTCAGAGGAACCACCCAGTAAGTTGGTTGAGGAAAGGAGAACCTGCACAGGTGGATCTACAGAAGGAGGTAGAAGAGAAGAGACCTATACTGACCTGATGGAGAAGTACCATCTGTCATTTGAGGAAGGACCCGGCCCCATGGCAGGGGTGTTCCGTCCATGACAGTGTCCACGAATAAGGTTGGACATGGAACGACTTGAGTCTCAGGAGAATGCTGAGAAAAATAATGGGACAATGGGAGTCTGAGATGGTTCAGAAGGCCCCGGCCCCGAACGACCCCAATTAGCCGCATTTCGTGCTTTATATCAGAGCGGTTTAAACAGACTGGGATGCAAGACCCCTGAGGAAAGAGGGAGGTGTGGAGATATATCCTCATACAACTTTTTTTACCTAAAATGAGGAATACCACACCAACAGGAGGCAGTGTTGCTCCCGTGTACTTGATACCATTTTTGTGTCATTGTGGCAGATGCTTAACATGTTAGAAATACAGGGTCGCTGCCACTGTGCTATTAATAATGCCCTTGTTAGTCAAGGCCGCCCTTCTCACCAGATAAAAGAGATCGATTGTCTGTTGCTTGCCCTGGGAATAATCCCAATCATGGCCATGGTGCTGACTTGGGAAGTCCAAGCTTGCCTCCATCATATAAGAACCAAGAAATAGATAAATTTATTTTATTTATTATTTTAATTATTATTTATTTATTTATTTTTGTCAAGTACGTGTTGGTAATATACATAGATATAACATTGTTTATATACATAAGATGAGTACTGATAAGAGGGAACATTAGGACAGGGATGGTGAGGTCAACAGTGGACAGTCTAAAGGTAAAGTTTTGGGGGTTTGGTGACGAAACCACAATGTCAGGTAGTGAGTTCCAGGCATTTACCACTCTGTTGCTAAAGTCGTATTTTCTACAATCAAGTTTGGAGTGATTCACTTTGTGTTTGTATCTGTTGTGTGCTCATGTATTGTTGTAGTTGAAGCTGAAGTAGTCATTGACAGGAAGGACGTTGTAGCAGATAATTTTATGAGCTATGCTTAGGTCGTGCCGAAGGTGACGTACTTCTAAGCTTTCTAAGCCCAGGATTTCAAGTCTGGTTGCATAAGGTATTCTGTTGCGAGTAGAGGAGTGGAGGACTCTTCTTGTAAAGTATATCTGGACACTTTCTAATGTATTTATTTATTTATTTGTGAGATTTATATACCGCCTCACAGTGCAAGCACTCTCTAAGCGGTTTACACCAGTAAGCAATATATATTTATATTGCCCCCAACAATCTGGGTCCTCATTTTACCTACCTCGGAAGGATGGAAGGCTGAGTCAACCTTGAGCCGGTGAGATTTGAACTGCTGACCTGTGGATCAGTGTCAGCTAAAGTGGCCTGCAGTACCTGCCTCTAATTGCTGCGCCACCTCGGCTCATATGATATGCGGTGTATACTGCCTGTATACTGTTCCTGGACTGTTTAATTATGGTGCCTCAGCTGGTGGAAAACGATAGCTGTCTGACCACTGGGGACCTGAAGGCATGCAGCTGTGGAGGGCTTAATGCTTGTGGCTGGATGGGCAAGGACAGATGCTTGAGTTGCTGCTGATTGAATTTGGCTTATGGATGGGGCTGTCTGGTTCCAAATGCCAAAGTTGGCTAATGGGAACTCCCTGGCATCCAGGGAACTCCTGTCCCCTTGGTCCCCCTCCCTGGGGGATGCTAGGGAGGAATGAGTAGACTGCTCTGGATTGGGTAATTTCTTTTGTAAAAGGCATCGTTTTAAAATTAACTCCAATTTACAAATCATGTTCCCTTTGTCTTAAAGTTCAGTTCATGAAAAACTGATATTTTCAAATACTGAAAAAAAAATATTGATAGTTTGTATATAGTTCCAGTTATGCTGGGCTCACAGACTCCAGAAAAAGGCTTGGTTTTAAACCGTTACTGGAGTGAGTGCTCACTAGGGTCATTTGCTTCCTTTATGTGAGATCTGAAACTTCCTACTTTTAAATTCTGCTGAAAACCCGTGTTCAAGCCATTTTTATAATATAGATAGAATCTTCATTCTAAGTTGATATGTTTAGCCTGTTCTTGACCACCCTAAAATATCTTGTTGTTATTGTCATATAATAATACCTGAACATGCTTTAACAGGTACGCCTAAGGCAGACCTACAGACAGCTAGTCTGAATTTTTGTCAGCTCTATTTGAATAACAGTATCCATATTTATTTAAGGCCTCTGTCAATAAGGTAGGCCTCAGAAAGGCCTGGGTAAATTAGTAGGTCCAAACAGTCACTTAAAATGGCCACCGCCCTTAAATGAGATCAACAAGATGGAGTTGCCGCGAGTTCCGGCTCACGGCATCGCAGACGCTCCTCGTTGAGCGCCCTTCCAATTCCCTGTAAAAGCCGCCAGAACAGCTGTCTGGCGGCTTGGAAATATCTGCCCCGGGCAAAGGGGAGAGATGAGAGCCTGACAGGTGGGGTAGAGCCCCCCTAGTGCCCCAGGAGTCAGCCAGGGGCGCGAAGGGGGAGGGCTCCCCAGCCAGCCTGTCTCCTGCTCCGGGGATTTGGAAACCTCCGCTTTTGTGGAGCAAGATGCCGTGACCACCGCTGCTTCCTGAATGGGATTATAACTATTTAATGGATTAAAGAAGCAGACAGAGAGAAACAGGATTTCAAATGGGCAAGTATTGAACTTTTTTTTTCTTCAACTCCACTGCTGACTTTCACTTCGGAAAGAAACAAAGTAACAGTTAATAAGCAACAATATGGCGATTGGAGAAAGTGGGAGGAGAAGTGAAAGTAACTTTCGTTTCGCTAGCGGCTTTTTTTCTCATGGAAACTTTTGACTTTGAAAATTGGCTTTTCTCTCTCTGTCTCCCGATTTTGGATTAAAATAACAACTGATAATTTTTTAAAAGAAAAATAAAAGGCTATCTAGTTTTTGAAATTGGAAAAGAACTTTAATTAGGGACTTGGCTTTTTCTTTGTTCTCCTCTGGAAATACTAAAATGGCTTCAAAATTCGGAAAGACTGTTCTGAATAAAAGAACTGACCATTCCTCTGGTCATATTTCCAAAATGCAACTTATCACTGAGTTAACACCCCCACAGTCTTTGACACCTGAAAATTTAATAAGTACCTTAAAGATTATGAAAAATCAACTGATTGCGGAGTTTAACCTAAAAATCAATGAAATAGATAACAAAATGCAGGCTGCTTTAAAGAATATTGATCAACAAATTAGGAACGACGTGTTGGAGGTATGCAAAGGTTTAGCAACAAATATTGAAGTTTTGGCAAATCGTATTGAAGAAAATAAACAAGTTTTGACAACTTCGGTGAAATACATAGATAAAATACAAAATGACATTGTAAATTTTGAAACAGAGGTGTTAATGACGCAATTCAGATCTATGGAATTTGCCATAAGGGTGAGGGGATTGAAAGAGGGATTATATGATTATTTGAAAGGAAGGATGGTGGATGCTCTGGAGCTGGTGTCTGGATTGTCTAAAGAGGAACTGGCCACGCAAATTGATAAGATATATAGAATCAACTCCTGGTATGCAAAACAAAAACACCTACCAAGGGACATTGTAATATATTTTACTACAAGAGCCTTACGGAATAGAATTATACAGGCGACGTTTAAGAATAACCTTCAGGTGAATGGCCAGGAATTAAAGATATGGAAAGAAATTCCTTCTAAAATGCTCAAAGCCAGAAAAGATTATACCTTTCTGATTGATGAATTTAAAAGACTAAACTTACAATATAAATGGGAAGCACCAACAGGAATCGTGGTGAAATTCTTGGGAAAAAGATACCGGCTTAATACGACAAAGAAAGCTACTGAATTTTATGTCAACGTTGTTTTTTTAAAAAAAAATTGAAAAAGTTTTATTAGTACAAAGTACAAAATTTTTAAAATCCCCCCCTTCCCCCCAACCCCCTCCCTCCCCTACCCTGACTTCCCAGAAAGAACACAGGATATAATCTTCAAATAACCATAAACTAAAATATGCTAACAAAACATAAATTCTATTATAAAAACCATTCTAAAATTCTAACCATATATCATTGTTAAACTATATATGTCTTCTTAATCTGATACTTTTTTTGAATATAATCAGTCCATCTACTCCATTCCAATATGTATCTTTCATTTGAGTGATCTTTTAAGTATGATGAAATTCTTGCCATTTCTGCCAGGTGTGTAACTTTTATTGTCCATTCCTCAATAGTAGGTATATCTTCTTTCTTCCAGTGTTGTGCTACCAACAATCTGGCAGCCATTATCAAGTTCAAAATCAGTTTAGTCTCTATTACAGTACAGTCTGTAATTATTCCCAGCAAGAAAAACTGTGGTGTAAACTTAATTTTTTTCTTCAAAATATTCTGAATAATCCACCATATTTTAATCCAAAAAGCCTTAATTTTCCTACAAGACCACCAAACATGAAAATAAGTTGCATCTTCACATTCACATCTCCAACATTTAGGTTGTAAACTTGGATACATACAAGCTAGTTTCTTTGGATCAAAATGCCATCTATAAAACATTTTATAAAAAATTTCTCTTAAATTTTGAGCTTGTGTAAATTTTACATTTCTAACCCATATATTCTCCCATGTTTCCATCATTATAGGTTCACCAATATTTTGCGCCCATTTAATCATACAGTCCTTAACTAGCTCTGTTTCAGAATCTAATTCCACTAATACATTATATAATCTCTTTATATGCATTGGTCCTTTATTCTTTATTTGGTTTATCAGGTTATCATCTTGCTGCGAGATACCTGTTTTTGAATCCTCTTTCCATCTGGACTGCAGTTGCCCATATTGGAACCAAGACTTAATTGCTCCTTCTTTTAATTGCTCCATTGATTTTAATTGTAACCTCATTCCTTCTTCGTAAAAAAGCTCTTTATATGTAATCTTATCTGATTTTTGCTCTATATTTATATTCTCTATCACGTGCCTGGGCACTGTCCATATAGGTAACTTATCATTTAGTTTACATTGATATTTCTTCCAGACACGTAATAGAGCATTGCTTAATATGTGACTCTTAAAGGCTTTATCTACTTTTTTATTATACACTAAATAAGCGTGCCATCCATAAATCAAGCCATACCCTTCTATATTTAATATCCTCTCTTCTGTCAAGTTAATCCAATCCGCAATTACTGAGAGGGTAGCTGCTTCATAATACAGTCTTAAATTAGGCATTTGTAATCCTCCCCTCTCACGTGAATCTTGCATTATTTTCTGATTTACTCTCGGTTTTTTCCCCGCCCAAATAAATTTATTAATACCCTTTTGCCACTCTTTCAAATTATCATCTTTTTTAAGTATAGGAATTGTTTGGAAAAGAAATAAAAACCTTGGTAAAACATTCATTTTTACTACAGCTATCCTGTCAAGCAAGGACAACTGTAGTTTTTTCCAATTTTCCAAATCTTTCTGTATTTTTTGCCATAATAATTCATAATTGTGTTGATATAATTTCGTATTTGTTGACATAATATTAACCCCAAATATTTAACTTTTTTAACTATTTCAAATCCCGTAACCCTTTCTATTTCTTCCTCTTGACTTCTGGTCATATTTTTAGCTATTATTTTAGTTTTATCTACATTTATTTTAAGACCAGATACTTGCCCATAAGAATCAATAATTTCCATCAAACCTGTAATTGATTGATGTGGCTGAGTTACAGTGACTACTAAATCATCCGCAAATGCTCGTAATTTGTATTCTTCTTCTCTTATTTTGATACCTTTAACTATCTCAGATTCCCTTATTTTACTAAGTAAAATCTCCATAGACAAAATAAACAAAAGTGGTGATAAGGGACATCCTTGTCTCGTTCCTTTCTCTATATTAAAATTGTCTGTTAGTCCACCATTAACTATTATTTGAGCTGTTTGTTTTTGATATATTGCCTTAATAGATTGTATAAAGTGTTCTCCAAGCTGCATCTTTTCTATTAGTTTTGATAAAAATTTCCAATTCAATCTATCAAAAGCTTTCTCAGCATCCAAAAATACCAATGCAGCAGATACCTGGTTATTCCTCCCCAAATACTCTAATAAATTAATTATTTGTCGTACATTACTCTTCATTTGTCTACCTTCTATAAAACCAGTTTGATCTTGGTGGATCAGTTGTTGCATAAGTGTCATTAATCTGTTAGCTAATATTTTGGCAAATATTTTGTAATCTATATTTAACAATGAAATTGGCCTATAGTTTTTAGGGTCTGTATGGTCTTGATTCTCTTTCGGGATCAAAGAGATAAAAGCAGTTTTCCAAGTTGGGGGTACTTCTCCACCTTGTTGTATATTATTAAATAATGCCTTCAGAGGCTCCACCATCTCGTCCTGTAAGTTTTTATAATAAACAGCTGTTAAACCATCTGTACCTGGAGCCTTGCCCAATTTTAGCTGTTTAATAACCGCCAAAATTTCCTCTGAGGTTATCAGTTGGTTTAAAATTTCAGTCTGCTCCATGGAAGCTATATGTATATGCTATGTCAACGTCTTAAAGGCTGATACATCCAAGATTCCAGAGGAAAGATATATGGAAATAAAAGAGGAGGAGGAGGGAAAGCCATCCCTTCCTGTTCAAACCGAAACAGCTTTACAGAATCCAAGTGATTGGCAGAGCCAGACAGATGTCTACAGTGTGGAAAAGGAGATGGAAGATCGGGGTCAGATGGGAGGAGAGCTGACAAATATAAAATTATCAAGTTACAAAAAGATGCAATCATCAAGATACAAGAAGATGCAGCATTGAAATTTATTGGACGGATGGTGGCTAATATGATTGCATTTTTCCTTTTCCCTTCTTTCTTTATTTTTCTTTCTTTACTTCTTGTATTTTCTTATTTTTTTGTTTTATTTTTTCTTTCTCTATTTCACTATTATTATTAATATTATTTAAAGATTTAGAACTTCTTTGAAGCTAACTATTTGATATATAGTAATATTATGCTACTAATATAGTGGTTGATTTTATGATGAAGGTTAAGATTTTTGTATTTAATATTTAGTTATTACCTGTGTAATATTTATTTAAGTTTTATTTAATTTTGAGAAAGATTTGGAACTTTTATTTAAAATTACTAAGTTGTGAAATATCTTAATTGGATTTGAGATTTGTTTGAGAGGAAGGTTTATTCAAAGTTTGGAGTCAGTGGTGAAAAATCATCAAGCTATAAAAAGATGCAACTATCGAGATACAAAAAGATGCAGCGTTGAAACTTATTGGATGGATAGAGACTAACATTTTAAGATTCAGAACTTTTCTGAAGTCAATAAGTTGATGTATAATAATATTATGTTACTAATATTATGATGAAATTTAAAGTTAAATTTTTTCTATTTAATATTTAGTTATTATCTATGTAATATTCAGTTAAGTTTTATTTAATTTTGAGGTTATTTCTATTATTAATATTTTTTTTAAAAAAAAATAGAACTTTTTTGAAGTTAATAATTCGATGTATGGTAATAATATGTTAATAATATTAGTTTAAGATTCTTGTATCTTATATTTAGTTATTATTTATGCAATATTCATTTAAGTTTTATTTAACTTGGAGGAAATGTTGTGCAGGGTAGAGGATTGAAAGGAGGAGGAAGGAAGGGGTTTTTTCGTTTGCCTATTTTTTTTCTTTTTTCTCTTTTCTCTTGTTTTTGTCTTTCTGGTATCTTTCTTGTATTGTTATTTTTTCTTTTTTCTATCTCTACTATTTTAGATATAGACGATATATTATTAGTGCACAATTTGGAGTTGAAGTTTTTAAAAAATAACGTGGAAATCTAACAAGGTTTTTTCTTAACTTTATTTAAACTTATTTAATTGATATCATGCCCTGTATTCTCTCTGGGAAATCCGGGGGGGAGGGGGGAGGGAAGGGGGTGGGTTAGGGGGGAGAAAAATAAAAAAATGTTTGTACTTTTTAATTAATATTTAGCTATTATCTATGTAATTTTGTACTAATAAAACTTTTTGAATAAAAAAAATAAAAAAACCAGGTACGCCTGAGGCAGACCTACAGACAGCTAGTCTGAATTTTTGTCAGCTCTATTCGAATAACAGTATCCATATTTATTTCAGGCCTCTGTCAATAAGGTAGGCCTCAGAAAGGCCTGGGTAAATTAGTAGGTCCAAACAGTCACTTAAAATGGCCACCGCCCTTAAATGAGATCAACAAGATGGAGTTGCCCTTAGTTGTCTTTCAAAATGTGTGCTGCCCTTATTAGGCCTTAAAAATGGCCGGCGGCAAGAAAGGGCATCCAAAATGGCCCCCGCCCTTGATGTGGCTTCAAAAAAATGGCCTCTGCTGACTCTTGGTATTTGAAAACAAAATGGCCATGCCCTTAGTGCCTTCAAGATGGCCACTGCCCTTCTGAGGGCAATCAAAATGGCCACCACCCTGTGAAAGACTTCAAGATGGCCACTGGCACTCTCGAAGGCTGCCTGCTCACTTACCAGGCTGTAGGCAAGCAGATCAAGTCAGAGAAACTCAAATGGAATCAGAATAGTCTTGAGAACGTTATCTGGGAAGAGTTTGACTCAGTGACCCCTGAGGATGTGGACAAGATTCTGGGGAGGCTCAGTGCGGCCACATGTTTATTGGACCTGTGTCCCTCCTGGTTAGTGCTGGCTTCCCGGGAGGTTACACGAGACTGGCTCCAGGGAATTATTAACGCTTCTTTGGGGGAGGGTTACTTCCCCACGGCCTTGAAAGAAGCGGTGGTGAGGCCTCTCCTCAAGAAGCCCTCCCTGGACCCAGCAATTTTAGCTAACTATCGCCCTGTCTCCAACCTTCACTTTGTGGCGAAGGTTGTTGAGAGTGTGGTCGCACGACAGTTTCCCCAGTACTTGGAGGAATCATCATATCTAGATCCGTTCCAGTTGGGTTTCAGGGCCGGGCACAGCACGGAAACAGCATTGGTCGCATTGGTTGATGATCTCTGGAGGGCTCGGGACAGGGGTTGTTCCTCTGTCCTGGTCCTATTAGACCTCTCAGCGGCTTTTGATACCATCGACCATGGCATCATGCTGCACTGGCTGGAAGAGTTAGGGATAGGGGGCACCGTTTTTCGTTGGTTCTCCTCCTTTCTCTCCAACCGGTCGCAGTTTGTATTGGCAGGGGGGCAGAGGTCGTCCTCGAGGCCTCTCACATATGGAGTGCCCCAGGGGTCAATTCTCTCGCCCCTTCTGTTCAACATCTATGTGAAGCCGCTGGGTGAGATCATCCATGGCTTTGGGGTGAAGTACCATCAGTACACCGATGATACACAGCTGTACATTTCCACCCCAGGCCACCCCAATGATGCCCTTGAAGTGATGTCCCGATGCCTGGAAGCTGTGCGGATCTGGATGGGGAGAAACCGACTCAGGCTCAACCCTTCCAAGACGGAGTGGCTGTGGTTCCCAGCGTCTTGATATAGTCAGATGATTCCATCTCTGACTATCGGGGGCAAGTCTCTAACCCCCGCCGAAAGGGCTCGCAACCTGGGTGTCCTCCTGGATTCACAGCTGTCCTTAGAGGACCATCTGACAGCTGTGACCAGGGCGGCCTTTTATCAGGTCCGCCTGATATGCCAGTTGCGGCCCTTTCTGGATCGGGATTCCCTGTGCACAGTCACTCATGCCCTCGTCACATCGCGTCTGGACTACTGTAATGCTCTCTACATGGGGCTCCCCATGAAGAGCACCCGGAGGCTCCAGCTGGTCCAGAATGCAGCCGCGCGGGTGGTTTCGGGGGCTAATTGGCGCTCCCATATAACACCCCTCCTGCACGAGCTGCACTGGCTTCCAGTGGTCTACCGGGTGCGCTTCAAGGTGCTTGTTACTACCTTTAAAGCGCTCCATGGCATTGGACCTAGGTATCTCCGAGACCGCCTGCTGCCACAAACTGCCTCCCATCGACCAGTGCGCTCCCACAGAGAGGGCCTCCTCGGGGTGCCATCAGCCAAGCAGTGTAGGCTGGTGACACCCAGGGGGAGGGCCTTCTCTGTGGGAGCACCCACCCTCTGGAACCAGCTCCCTCCAGATTTAAGAACCATTCATGACCTGGCCACCTTCCGCTGTGCCCTCAAGACGTACTATTTTTATCAAGCCGGGCTGGCGTGTAAAGGTTTTTGGGGTTTTTAAGATTTTACCAAATTTTACCAAATTTTAATTATATTGTCTTAAATCAGGGCCACATCTAATATTTTCTTTTAAATGTATATATATTTTAATGTTTATATTGTATTTTTACTTGGCTGTTCACTGCCCTGAGTCCCCGGAGAAGGGCGGTATATAAATGTAACAATAAATAAATAAATAAATAAATAAATAAATAAATAAATAAATAAATAATAAATAAATAAATAAATAAATAAATAAATAAATAAATAAATAAATAAATAAATAAATAAATAAATAAATAAATAAATAAATAAATAAATAAATAAATAAATAAATATGGCCCAGGCACTAGAGACAGACACAGACAGGGCCTTGGATCAAAGGAGCCAGGATAGACCTAAAGCAGTGATGGCGAACCTTTTTTGGTTCGCGTGCCAAAAGGGGGGGTGATACCGGGGATCACGTGTGTGCGTGCCCACACCCATAATTCCATGCACCCCCGCGCATGCGCGCATGACCCCCCCCCACTCCCAGCATGCAATGGCACGCCCATTTTTTGCTCTCTCCAGGATCCAAAGCCTTTCTAGGAGCCTGGGGAGGGTGAAAACAGCCTTCCCCACCCCCTCTGGAGGCTGGAAACAGCCTGTTTCCTGACTCCCAGTGGGCCCAGAAGGCCCGAAAATCAGCTGGCCGGTGCGCACATGTGCGCCGGACCTGAGCTCGCGTGCCCACCGATATGGCTCCGCGTGCCACTTGTGGCACCCGTGCCATAGGTTCGCCATCATGGACCTAAAGGCTCCCACAGAGACTTCTTCTGATTAGCAAGTAAGCCTAAGGGGAGGGAGTGGAGCCCCAGATGTATTTTCATTCACTCCTGTCAGCGCTGGAGCAGGGCCAAGGCTTCTTATTGCATATAGCTTATCTTTCTGTCAATTTCTTTGACCCTTAGAGCAGACTGATTAATTTACTGAAGCCTGCAAAGCAGTTTTAAGCAAAGAGGGAACAGGCCCTCATCAAGCAGTCTGTACAGCTCTTTAATTAATGAAGCCTGCAAAGCACTTTTAAGCAAATAGGGAACAAGCCCTCATCAAGCAGTCTGTACAGCTCTTTAGCCTCCTTTGCGAGCAGCCAGAAGAAAAAGAGAAAAAAAATTATTATTATTTGCTTTCAGCTCAGTTTTGACAGCTCTTATTTGTTTTGCGATCTGTTCACCTGCTTAGCACAGCCTGCTAGACAGTCTAAAAATCAGCTGGGGAGCACTTTGATTGGTCAAACGGAGCCTCGCTCAGGAGCGCAGGGCAGAGGCCAATATTGACATTCGGCAAATTACTTGCCCGCCTCACCCACAGGCCAGCACTGACTGAATTGAGGCAATGAAGTTAATCAGGCATTCACAGTCAATCGGCAAATTCCTTGCCTGCCTTGTTCAGAGCCCAAGTTGGAACGGTGAGTAGAAAGGAAAAAAGCAAAACACCGTTTGTCCCTCAGGATGTTAATTGGGGACAGTTCCCTCACCCTTCACAGCCAGAATTGATAACAAGAGCTGGGCCTTCGGCTGGAGGGGCAAGCAGCAGCCGGGCTATCACCCTGAGCTGCCTTCAACCCAAGTACTATGACAGGAGCACCTGGGGGGTTCGATCAGGGCCAACTTACAGTTTGAATCCAGGTGATAGATGGTAGGAATAATAGAAGTCTTTAAGGATGAAAAGGCACATGTCTTTGGCTCAGGACTGAGTCAAAAGAGGGGGAATTGAGGCACAACGGTGCTATTTATACTTTTCCAGACTCAGTCCTGATTGGCTTGAGGGCAGTGTCAACCCATCCTTGGAGGCTAGCTCCACCCATTATGGAGAATATAAGCCTTCATTATTTAATTGTTCAACATTTTAGTCTCCCATTTTAATAACAATAACAGTATCATTAGAACATATATAGTATCACCATCTTTCATCTAATCTTTGTGTTTAGCTATTACTTTAAATATATTATATTAAAAATGTGCATAATAATATTCCCCCTATTTCTTGTGTCTGCCTCTATACTAGCTTCTAGTAAAGCCAATCTTGTATACAAAACGTTTCCTCTATCCGTCATCTTTTGTCAATAATAATAATAATAATAATAATAATAATAATAATAATAATAATAATAATAATAATAATAATAATAATAATAATAATAATAATAATAATAATAATAATAATAATAATAATAATAATAATAATAATTTTTTTTTGCCATCAACAGGCAGTTAGATTGCTTCCCCCCATCCCTGATCCTGCCTTTTGCCATCAACAGGCAGTTAGATTGCTTCCCCCCCATCCCTGATCCTGCCTTTTGCCATCAACAGGCAGTTAGATTGCTTCCCCCCCATCCCTGATCCTGCCTTTTGCCATCAACAGGCAGTTAGATTCCTTCCCCCCCCCATCCCTGATCCTGCCTTTTGCCATCAACAGGCAGTTAGATTCCTTCCCCCCCCATCCCTGATCCTGCCTTTTGCCATCAACAGGCAGTTAGATTGCTTCCCCCCCATCCCTGATCCTGCCTTTTGCCATCAACAGGCAGTTAGATTGCTTCCCCCCATCCCTGATCCTGCCTTTTGCCATCAACAGGCAGTTAGATTGCTTCCCCCCATCCCTGATCCTGCCTTTTGCCATCAACAGACAGTTAGATTGCTTCCCCCCCCCCCCATTTCCGCTGTTGCCGGTCCCAAGCCCGGATGAGAAAGGAGGAGGGTTGGGGTCAGGTTGGCAACCTGGCCTCATTAAAAAAAACTCGCCAACCCATATAACATGGTGAAAGAAATGAAGAAAAATTCTATACCGCATCGGTCGTCATGCGTGTTAACAAGGGCCGCGGCGGATGTTGAGGTCCCTGGACATCCGTCGACAAGTGGGCTACAAGTGGACCAGCCAACAAAACGACAAAAATATAGTGCAGATGAAAATCGTGCCATAATGGCCTGTTATTACAACTCAGAGCCAGAAAGAAGAGGTTATTTGAAGCGAATGCATGAACTTTGGAAACAACAATATCCAGATTCAAATGTTAGCGAACAACGACTAGCAGATCAAAGGCGATTTATTATACGAAATAATGTGTTCAGTGAAATTGAACTTGAGAAAATTCAGACAAATTGCCAAATTAAAAAAATAACACCACCAGTGGAAACAACAGAAACTCACAAAACAACTGAAGACATCACACTGGAGCTTCCAACAGAAGAAACTGTTAGTGGAGAAGTAATAGCACCACTACCAGAACCAGTCATGATTGAACCAATTGATGAACTAACTGAAAAACAAAAGGAATTGAAGGACAAAATCATGGAGCATGTACTGTCTAATGAGGAAAGGCAACGTTTACCATCATTAAAAACTGTGCCTAACAAAAACTTGGCACCTATAATGAGAATGGTTAATGCAGTACTTTCAACAATTGAATCGGCATCCATCTTAGAAACAAATCAGTTAATGTACAGTGCAGCTGCAATAGTCACTAATGAACTAGGTTTTAAAAACAAAGCACCTAGTCGCAAGGCAGAAAAAGCATCAAAACCAAAGTGGAAAATTCGACTGGAACAAAAAATAAAAAAACTCAGAACAGATGCTAGCAATTTAAAAAATATGAATGAACAACGGCTAAAAAATAGCAAGATCATGGATCAATTAGCCAGAAGATACAGGCTTGATACAAGGAAAATTGAAGAAGCACTTGAAATTGTAAAACAGCAAATAACAGCAATAGCCAGAAAAATTGAAAGATATGATGCAAGAATCATTCAGTACAAGCAAAATCAGCAATTTCGATCAGATCAAAGACGTTTCTACCAAAGCCTCAATGCAAATGACAATTTCAAAAGTGAAAAACCAGAAAAGCAAGCCACAGTTGAATTCTGGAAAGAACTGTGGGAAAATGCAAAGGATTACAATAAGGAAGCAAAGTGGATACAAGACTTTGAGAAAAGTGTTGGCAAGAAGCAAATGCAAGTATTAGAAATAACAACTGAGATGGTCAAAAATCGAGTAAAAAAAGTAAAGAACTGGACATCACCTGGAAATGACCAATTACATGGTTTCTGGCTCAAATATCTGACCAGTTTGCATGCAATATTGGCCAAGCAACTGAACGAAATGCTACAAAATGGTCAAATTGATGAATGGTTGACAACTGGAAAAACATACTTGATTCAGAAAGATGCAACTAAAGGAACAACACCTGGAAACTACAGACCAATAACATGCTTGCCAACAACCTTCAAATTACTCACCGGGATAATTGCAGATAACATAATGGATTATTTGGAAACAAATAACATCTTGCCAGTAGAGCAAAAAGGCAACAAAAGAAGGAGCAGGGGCACAAAAGATCAGCTCCTAATTGACAAAATGATACTAGAAAACTGTAAGAACAGAAAAACGAACTTGAATATGGTCTGGATTGATTACAAAAAGGCGTACGACTCACTGCCACACAGCTGGATCATCAAATGCTTAGAAACTATTGGCATCAGCAAAAATATTACATCATTCACTGAAAAAGCGATGAAACAATGGAGAACTGTGTTGGCAGTAGGGAATGAGAACTATGGAATGGTTAATATCAAGAGAGGAATTTTTCAGGGAGATTCACTTTCACCCCTCCTCTTCATCATCGCAATGATCCCACTATCAGTAATGTTAATGTATTAGCAGAGTATTCCTTGTGTTACCAAGGTTGTGCATACAGAAACATTTAGATTGAGATCAGTTGTGAATAAGTACTCAGCCACACACAGATATACTAACTTGAATTAAAGTTTACTTTAAGAAATAGCATTTTCCTATAAACAGTCCAAAGTCATACACTTAATAGTCATAATGACAATCCAAGTATTATCCAGTACAAATACATTTCAGCTATAATACATAACTACAACACAGAGAGAAATGCAGAGCATACATACTCTAGGCCTTGCTCTAATGAGTAGCAGAGACTACACTCTGAGTAGCAGAGACCAAAGACAAACAGAGAGGGACTCCCATAGAAATAAGCTGTGAACTCTAGCTCCCTCTTGTGGCAGTCTGCAACACCTAAGCTAAACAGACTTATAGCTGTTAAAAACTAGACATATATTATCTATCCAATCAGTTATGGTCAGAGACCTAACATTCTCCCCTTTGGGTAGATCAATATATAATACCTTACATCTTTAAACCATAGTTTTCACAACACTCTTTGTGTTTAATTGCACCTTGCGCTTTAGTAAAATGATCTGCAATATTCTGTTCAGTCATGCAGTATTCCAACTTAACCATTTTATTTTGAACACATTGTCTAACATTCAGATATCTCAAATCAGTATGTTTCGACCTTGTTTTCACAGCTAAACTATTAGCCATACTAATGGCAGATTGATTGTCTTCATACACAATAAATGGCTCCTGTACAGTAATTCCTATATCCTTTAACAATTGTTTATAATACACCAATTCTGTACACATTAATGATAAACTCGAGAATTCTGCTTCCATAGTGGATAAACTAATATGTTGTTGCCTAATAGATTTCCACCCTATTAAAGCATTACCCAACATTACCACTATACCTGATGTTGATTTGCGAGTCATTGCATCAGTAGCAAAACTTGCATCAGCATATGCAGTTAACACTAATTCATTTCTCGGTTCTAAATATAAAGAATAATGTATTGTGTGCTTTAGGTATCTAAGTATTCGTTTAGCTGCTTGCCAATGCCTTTCATTTGGTTCAGCATTATATCTAGCCAGTTGATTTACGCTGTAAGATATATCTGGTCTAGACCAATTACTCAAATATGAGAGACTACCAATTAGAGACTGATATATCTCCTTATCAAACACAGGACATTTAGTATCACTATTTGTAAATCCCTGATCCATTGGTGTCTTAGCAGTTTTACAATTCTCCAGGTTGTATCTTTTTAACAATTGGCTAATCTTTTTAGCTTGCGAAATTTTGAATCCTCTATTTGTCTTCATTATATCAAGACCCAAATAATGTTTAATTTCTCCTAAATTTCTAATCTTGAACTTTCTTTGTAATTCAGAAACAATATCATTTGCTTCTTGTTCAGTCTTTGTTATAATCGCTATATCATCTGTAAATAATAGCAACAGAGAAATCAAACCATCTTTCTCTCTCCTAAATAAACAAGGATCAGCTATACCAGCTTTAAAATCCATGGAAACTAATTCTTTTACAATGCATTTATTCCATTCATAACCTGATTGCTTTAAACCATAAAGACTTTTCTTTAATTTCCAATAATCATTTTTTCCATCATCTTTTAAACCTAATGGCTTTCTCATATAAATGGTATGTTGTAAAGGTGCATGTAGATATGCAGTTTCGACATCTACATGATTAATTATGCATTTATTTTTAGCTGCCCAAACTAATGCTCCTCTCAATGTATTTGCTCTCAGACTAGGTGCAAATACCTCATCATAATCCTTATCTGATTGAGCAAACCCCTGAGCAACTAATCTTGCTTTATGGGTAACAGTGCCATCCACACCAGTCTTTAATTTATACACCCATCTGCAACCTATTGCACGCTCACCTGGTGGTAACTTTACATCTTCATATACCTCAAGATCCTTTAAAGATTTTAATTCCTTATTCATAGCTTCCTGCCAAGATACCTGTTCCTTTGTTGGATACAGCTTAAGTTCGTTATAATTAGACGGTTCCACATTAATCTGGCATACAATACTTGCCTGATATCTATCAGGTGGACGTCTCTCCCTAGTCGACCTCCTAGGCAATTTAGTACAAGTTGTTGGAATTTCCTCTTCCTTTTCCTCCCCTATCGAAGTATCTTCTACATCATCCATAGATGGTTTCTCTATTGAGGATTCTTTCACTATCCTATTATCAGTACTTCTCTTATCAGAATCATCAGGAAACAATGGATCCTCAACAACAATACTATCTTGTTCCTTGTATTCCTGTTCCAGTTTACTCCATCCAACATGCTCAAGGAATTTAGCACTTGCACTACAATATACTCTAGTAGTACCTGGCTCCCAGAATCTAAATGATCTATGATTAGATTCATACCCTACAAAACATAATTTCCGTGCTCTGTGTTGTCCCTTTCGCCTTACTTGTGTGGGAATATGCACCCATGCTGGTGCACCAAATGTATGCAAATAACTAAGATTTGGTTTCCTACCATACCAACGGGTAAATGGCAATTCACCAGTTGTTGCATTCACTACATTGTTCAAAACATGGTTAGCACACATTATAGCTTCACCCCAGAGTCTTTCTGGTAAACCAGAATCTGAAATCATGGTTCTAGACATAGCCTGTAATGTCTGACCTCTACGTTCAATATGCGCATTATGTTGTGGCCGAAAAGGAGCAGAACGTTTATGTTCAATACCAGCTCTCTTTAGCATATCTTCAAATCTCTTATTGGTAAACTCAGTACCATTATCTGTTACTAAACTAACCAGTTTCTTTTTCATTTTTCGTTCAACAAACCTTAACCAGTTTACAAAATGCTGATATGTTTCTGTTTTTGTTTTCATCAGATAACAGAAACCATATCTAGAAAAATGATCAACTATGCTCAATATATAACAGGCTCCACCTAAACTGGGTTTCTTAGGTCCAATGAGATCAGCAAATACAACCTCTAATGGTTCCTTGGTTTTAAATCCATTTAACCTGTTTGCAGGAATTACCTTGCTCTTTTCCTGATTGCAAGCATTACAATTTAAATATCTTGTACAAGGTTTTAATTTTATACCATTAGATAACTCAACAGTTTTCTTTAAAATTTTGAAATTTAAATGTCCCATACGTCTATGGAGCAAATGAATACATTCGTCATGAGGCTTTCTATTTTCATAAACTGAATTGGCCTTATTTAATGGACTATCATGGATAATGTATAAGCCATCATGCAACCTTGCAGTAACTCTTTTACCTTGTTTTTCAATTAAACATTTATCTCCCTGAAAAGTTACCACAAACCCTGCTTTTACCAATTCTCTCACAGATAGTAAGTTATATATAAGGTTAGGTACATATAACATTGGTAAATTTTCATTAATACATGAACAATATGCATTACCTTCTCCAGATACTTTCAATTTCCAGCCATTTGCTAATGATACATGCTGGTTACTTTTAGTCATATTAACAAATCTCTCTTTACTTTTAGTTATACACTGAGATGCTCCACTGTCTATTATCCAGATATCATGGCTTACATTTTTATTTGTACTTGATATAGCTACACTAACATCATTATAAGCTCTCTGCATATTAATAGCATTCTGCTTTTTACCCATTTTACAGAATCTGGCTATATGACCCTTAGCCCCACAAGAATAACATTTCCTAACAATATAGGCAGTTGAAGATTGTGGTTGTTTCTCTCTCTGTGGTTCTTCCTGTGGTTGTTTCTCTCTCAGTTGTTTTCTATCTTGCCTTCTTCTAGACTCTTCTAACAGTCTTCCTATTATGCCAGTCAATGTCAGTTCATCTCTGGTTAAAACTTCCAGTGAAGACACATAATCATCATAAGAGTCATCCAAAGAAGAAAGAATAATATAAACTTGATGCAACTCTGAGAAAATCAGTTCCTTTTCATGTAGCTCTTGTAATGTTCTCTTCATAAACTCCAAATGAGCTAACATGTCACCACCTTTTAACAAACGTGCTCTGAACAGTTTACGTGTAAGGTGTATATGCGCACCAACACTATCACGAACATAAAGTCTCTTTAAGGTACTCCAACACTTGGCAGCAGAATCTTCACCATGAATATGGACCAGTTGCTGATCACTCAGTGTCAGTCCAATAATACTAAGAGCCTTTTCATTATCCCGGTTAAAGGCAGCTATTTTCTTCTTATCTTCATCATTTGTTGGATCCCAAGCTGTTATATCAGGTGAATTATTAACCACAGTCCATAATCCTTCTTTACGCAAAAGTAAGCTGCACTTCATAGACCAGGAAACATAGTTAGTTCCATCTAACCTGGTTATCAGGGATAAGCTAGTTGACTGTTCTTGTGCCATTGTTAATTTAACAGTAAACCACAAGTTAGCTGTCTGAGTATGAAACTGAATATTCACACTAACTCTCAATATCTCTCTGGGCCCATAACCAGTGTTAATGTATTAGCAGAGTATTCCTTGTGTTACCAAGGTTGTGCATACAGAAACATTTAGATTGAGATCAGTTGTGAATAAGTACTCAGCCACACACAGATATACTAACTTGAATTAAAGTTTACTTTAAGAAATAGCATTTTCCTATAAACAGTCCAAAGTCATACACTTAATAGTCATAATGACAATCCAAGTATTATCCAGTACAAATACATTTCAGCTATAATACATAACTACAACACAGAGAGAAATGCAGAGCATACATACTCTAGGCCTTGCTCTAATGAGTAGCAGAGACTACACTCTGAGTAGCAGAGACCAAAGACAAACAGAGAGGGACTCCCATAGAAATAAGCTGTGAACTCTAGCTCCCTCTTGTGGCAGTCTGCAACACCTAAGCTAAACAGACTTATAGCTGTTAAAAACTAGACATATATTATCTATCCAATCAGTTATGGTCAGAGACCTAACATTCTCCCCTTTGGGTAGATCAATATATAATACCTTACATCTTTAAACCATAGTTTTCACAACACTCTTTGTGTTTAATTGCACCTTGCGCTTTAGTAAAATGATCTGCAATATTCTGTTCAGTCATGCAGTATTCCAACTTAACCATTTTATTTTGAACACATTGTCTAACATTCAGATATCTCAAATCAGTATGTTTCGACCTTGTTTTCACAGCTAAACTATTAGCCATACTAATGGCAGATTGATTGTCTTCATACACAATAAATGGCTCCTGTACAGTAATTCCTATATCCTTTAACAATTGTTTATAATACACCAATTCTGTACACATTAATGATAAACTCGAGAATTCTGCTTCCATAGTGGATAAACTAATATGTTGTTGCCTAATAGATTTCCACCCTATTAAAGCATTACCCAACATTACCACTATACCTGATGTTGATTTGCGAGTCATTGCATCAGTAGCAAAACTTGCATCAGCATATGCAGTTAACACTAATTCATTTCTCGGTTCTAAATATAAAGAATAATGTATTGTGTGCTTTAGGTATCTAAGTATTCGTTTAGCTGCTTGCCAATGCCTTTCATTTGGTTCAGCATTATATCTAGCCAGTTGATTTACGCTGTAAGATATATCTGGTCTAGACCAATTACTCAAATATGAGAGACTACCAATTAGAGACTGATATATCTCCTTATCAAACACAGGACATTTAGTATCACTATTTGTAAATCCCTGATCCATTGGTGTCTTAGCAGTTTTACAATTCTCCAGGTTGTATCTTTTTAACAATTGGCTAATCTTTTTAGCTTGCGAAATTTTGAATCCTCTATTTGTCTTCATTATATCAAGACCCAAATAATGTTTAATTTCTCCTAAATTTCTAATCTTGAACTTTCTTTGTAATTCAGAAACAATATCATTTGCTTCTTGTTCAGTCTTTGTTATAATCGCTATATCATCTGTAAATAATAGCAACAGAGAAATCAAACCATCTTTCTCTCTCCTAAATAAACAAGGATCAGCTATACCAGCTTTAAAATCCATGGAAACTAATTCTTTTACAATGCATTTATTCCATTCATAACCTGATTGCTTTAAACCATAAAGACTTTTCTTTAATTTCCAATAATCATTTTTTCCATCATCTTTTAAACCTAATGGCTTTCTCATATAAATGGTATGTTGTAAAGGTGCATGTAGATATGCAGTTTCGACATCTACATGATTAATTATGCATTTATTTTTAGCTGCCCAAACTAATGCTCCTCTCAATGTATTTGCTCTCAGACTAGGTGCAAATACCTCATCATAATCCTTATCTGATTGAGCAAACCCCTGAGCAACTAATCTTGCTTTATGGGTAACAGTGCCATCCACACCAGTCTTTAATTTATACACCCATCTGCAACCTATTGCACGCTCACCTGGTGGTAACTTTACATCTTCATATACCTCAAGATCCTTTAAAGATTTTAATTCCTTATTCATAGCTTCCTGCCAAGATACCTGTTCCTTTGTTGGATACAGCTTAAGTTCGTTATAATTAGACGGTTCCACATTAATCTGGCATACAATACTTGCCTGATATCTATCAGGTGGACGTCTCTCCCTAGTCGACCTCCTAGGCAATTTAGTACAAGTTGTTGGAATTTCCTCTTCCTTTTCCTCCCCTATCGAAGTATCTTCTACATCATCCATAGATGGTTTCTCTATTGAGGATTCTTTCACTATCCTATTATCAGTACTTCTCTTATCAGAATCATCAGGAAACAATGGATCCTCAACAACAATACTATCTTGTTCCTTGTATTCCTGTTCCAGTTTACTCCATCCAACATGCTCAAGGAATTTAGCACTTGCACTACAATATACTCTAGTAGTACCTGGCTCCCAGAATCTAAATGATCTATGATTAGATTCATACCCTACAAAACATAATTTCCGTGCTCTGTGTTGTCCCTTTCGCCTTACTTGTGTGGGAATATGCACCCATGCTGGTGCACCAAATGTATGCAAATAACTAAGATTTGGTTTCCTACCATACCAACGGGTAAATGGCAATTCACCAGTTGTTGCATTCACTACATTGTTCAAAACATGGTTAGCACACATTATAGCTTCACCCCAGAGTCTTTCTGGTAAACCAGAATCTGAAATCATGGTTCTAGACATAGCCTGTAATGTCTGACCTCTACGTTCAATATGCGCATTATGTTGTGGCCGAAAAGGAGCAGAACGTTTATGTTCAATACCAGCTCTCTTTAGCATATCTTCAAATCTCTTATTGGTAAACTCAGTACCATTATCTGTTACTAAACTAACCAGTTTCTTTTTCATTTTTCGTTCAACAAACCTTAACCAGTTTACAAAATGCTGATATGTTTCTGTTTTTGTTTTCATCAGATAACAGAAACCATATCTAGAAAAATGATCAACTATGCTCAATATATAACAGGCTCCACCTAAACTGGGTTTCTTAGGTCCAATGAGATCAGCAAATACAACCTCTAATGGTTCCTTGGTTTTAAATCCATTTAACCTGTTTGCAGGAATTACCTTGCTCTTTTCCTGATTGCAAGCATTACAATTTAAATATCTTGTACAAGGTTTTAATTTTATACCATTAGATAACTCAACAGTTTTCTTTAAAATTTTGAAATTTAAATGTCCCATACGTCTATGGAGCAAATGAATACATTCGTCATGAGGCTTTCTATTTTCATAAACTGAATTGGCCTTATTTAATGGACTATCATGGATAATGTATAAGCCATCATGCAACCTTGCAGTAACTCTTTTACCTTGTTTTTCAATTAAACATTTATCTCCCTGAAAAGTTACCACAAACCCTGCTTTTACCAATTCTCTCACAGATAGTAAGTTATATATAAGGTTAGGTACATATAACATTGGTAAATTTTCATTAATACATGAACAATATGCATTACCTTCTCCAGATACTTTCAATTTCCAGCCATTTGCTAATGATACATGCTGGTTACTTTTAGTCATATTAACAAATCTCTCTTTACTTTTAGTTATACACTGAGATGCTCCACTGTCTATTATCCAGATATCATGGCTTACATTTTTATTTGTACTTGATATAGCTACACTAACATCATTATAAGCTCTCTGCATATTAATAGCATTCTGCTTTTTACCCATTTTACAGAATCTGGCTATATGACCCTTAGCCCCACAAGAATAACATTTCCTAACAATATAGGCAGTTGAAGATTGTGGTTGTTTCTCTCTCTGTGGTTCTTCCTGTGGTTGTTTCTCTCTCAGTTGTTTTCTATCTTGCCTTCTTCTAGACTCTTCTAACAGTCTTCCTATTATGCCAGTCAATGTCAGTTCATCTCTGGTTAAAACTTCCAGTGAAGACACATAATCATCATAAGAGTCATCCAAAGAAGAAAGAATAATATAAACTTGATGCAACTCTGAGAAAATCAGTTCCTTTTCATGTAGCTCTTGTAATGTTCTCTTCATAAACTCCAAATGAGCTAACATGTCACCACCTTTTAACAAACGTGCTCTGAACAGTTTACGTGTAAGGTGTATATGCGCACCAACACTATCACGAACATAAAGTCTCTTTAAGGTACTCCAACACTTGGCAGCAGAATCTTCACCATGAATATGGACCAGTTGCTGATCACTCAGTGTCAGTCCAATAATACTAAGAGCCTTTTCATTATCCCGGTTAAAGGCAGCTATTTTCTTCTTATCTTCATCATTTGTTGGATCCCAAGCTGTTATATCAGGTGAATTATTAACCACAGTCCATAATCCTTCTTTACGCAAAAGTAAGCTGCACTTCATAGACCAGGAAACATAGTTAGTTCCATCTAACCTGGTTATCAGGGATAAGCTAGTTGACTGTTCTTGTGCCATTGTTAATTTAACAGTAAACCACAAGTTAGCTGTCTGAGTATGAAACTGAATATTCACACTAACTCTCAATATCTCTCTGGGCCCATAACCAGTGTTAATGTATTAGCAGAGTATTCCTTGTGTTACCAAGGTTGTGCATACAGAAACATTTAGATTGAGATCAGTTGTGAATAAGTACTCAGCCACACACAGATATACTAACTTGAATTAAAGTTTACTTTAAGAAATAGCATTTTCCTATAAACAGTCCAAAGTCATACACTTAATAGTCATAATGACAATCCAAGTATTATCCAGTACAAATACATTTCAGCTATAATACATAACTACAACACAGAGAGAAATGCAGAGCATACATACTCTAGGCCTTGCTCTAATGAGTAGCAGAGACTACATTCTGAGTAGCAGAGACCAAAGACAAACAGAGAGGGACTCCCATAGAAATAAGCTGTGAACTCTAGCTCCCTCTTGTGGCAGTCTGCAACACCTAAGCTAAACAGACTTATAGCTGTTAAAAACTAGACATATATTATCTATCCAATCAGTTATGGTCAGAGACCTAACATTCTCCCCTTTGGGTAGATCAATATATAATACCTTACATCTTTAAACCATAGTTTTCACAACACTCTTTGTGTTTAATTGCACCTTGCGCTTTAGTAAAATGATCTGCAATATTCTGTTCAGTCATGCAGTATTCCAACTTAACCATTTTATTTTGAACACATTGTCTAACATTCAGATATCTCAAATCAGTATGTTTCGACCTTGTTTTCACAGCTAAACTATTAGCCATACTAATGGCAGATTGATTGTCTTCATACACAATAAATGGCTCCTGTACAGTAATTCCTATATCCTTTAACAATTGTTTATAATACACCAATTCTGTACACATTAATGATAAACTCGAGAATTCTGCTTCCATAGTGGATAAACTAATATGTTGTTGCCTAATAGATTTCCACCCTATTAAAGCATTACCCAACATTACCACTATACCTGATGTTGATTTGCGAGTCATTGCATCAGTAGCAAAACTTGCATCAGCATATGCAGTTAACACTAATTCATTTCTCGGTTCTAAATATAAAGAATAATGTATTGTGTGCTTTAGGTATCTAAGTATTCGTTTAGCTGCTTGCCAATGCCTTTCATTTGGTTCAGCATTATATCTAGCCAGTTGATTTACGCTGTAAGATATATCTGGTCTAGACCAATTACTCAAATATGAGAGACTACCAATTAGAGACTGATATATCTCCTTATCAAACACAGGACATTTAGTATCACTATTTGTAAATCCCTGATCCATTGGTGTCTTAGCAGTTTTACAATTCTCCAGGTTGTATCTTTTTAACAATTGGCTAATCTTTTTAGCTTGCGAAATTTTGAATCCTCTATTTGTCTTCATTATATCAAGACCCAAATAATGTTTAATTTCTCCTAAATTTCTAATCTTGAACTTTCTTTGTAATTCAGAAACAATATCATTTGCTTCTTGTTCAGTCTTTGTTATAATCGCTATATCATCTGTAAATAATAGCAACAGAGAAATCAAACCATCTTTCTCTCTCCTAAATAAACAAGGATCAGCTATACCAGCTTTAAAATCCATGGAAACTAATTCTTTTACAATGCATTTATTCCATTCATAACCTGATTGCTTTAAACCATAAAGACTTTTCTTTAATTTCCAATAATCATTTTTTCCATCATCTTTTAAACCTAATGGCTTTCTCATATAAATGGTATGTTGTAAAGGTGCATGTAGATATGCAGTTTCGACATCTACATGATTAATTATGCATTTATTTTTAGCTGCCCAAACTAATGCTCCTCTCAATGTATTTGCTCTCAGACTAGGTGCAAATACCTCATCATAATCCTTATCTGATTGAGCAAACCCCTGAGCAACTAATCTTGCTTTATGGGTAACAGTGCCATCCACACCAGTCTTTAATTTATACACCCATCTGCAACCTATTGCACGCTCACCTGGTGGTAACTTTACATCTTCATATACCTCAAGATCCTTTAAAGATTTTAATTCCTTATTCATAGCTTCCTGCCAAGATACCTGTTCCTTTGTTGGATACAGCTTAAGTTCGTTATAATTAGACGGTTCCACATTAATCTGGCATACAATACTTGCCTGATATCTATCAGGTGGACGTCTCTCCCTAGTCGACCTCCTAGGCAATTTAGTACAAGTTGTTGGAATTTCCTCTTCCTTTTCCTCCCCTATCGAAGTATCTTCTACATCATCCATAGATGGTTTCTCTATTGAGGATTCTTTCACTATCCTATTATCAGTACTTCTCTTATCAGAATCATCAGGAAACAATGGATCCTCAACAACAATACTATCTTGTTCCTTGTATTCCTGTTCCAGTTTACTCCATCCAACATGCTCAAGGAATTTAGCACTTGCACTACAATATACTCTAGTAGTACCTGGCTCCCAGAATCTAAATGATCTATGATTAGATTCATACCCTACAAAACATAATTTCCGTGCTCTGTGTTGTCCCTTTCGCCTTACTTGTGTGGGAATATGCACCCATGCTGGTGCACCAAATGTATGCAAATAACTAAGATTTGGTTTCCTACCATACCAACGGGTAAATGGCAATTCACCAGTTGTTGCATTCACTACATTGTTCAAAACATGGTTAGCACACATTATAGCTTCACCCCAGAGTCTTTCTGGTAAACCAGAATCTGAAATCATGGTTCTAGACATAGCCTGTAATGTCTGACCTCTACGTTCAATATGCGCATTATGTTGTGGCCGAAAAGGAGCAGAACGTTTATGTTCAATACCAGCTCTCTTTAGCATATCTTCAAATCTCTTATTGGTAAACTCAGTACCATTATCTGTTACTAAACTAACCAGTTTCTTTTTCATTTTTCGTTCAACAAACCTTAACCAGTTTACAAAATGCTGATATGTTTCTGTTTTTGTTTTCATCAGATAACAGAAACCATATCTAGAAAAATGATCAACTATGCTCAATATATAACAGGCTCCACCTAAACTGGGTTTCTTAGGTCCAATGAGATCAGCAAATACAACCTCTAATGGTTCCTTGGTTTTAAATCCATTTAACCTGTTTGCAGGAATTACCTTGCTCTTTTCCTGATTGCAAGCATTACAATTTAAATATCTTGTACAAGGTTTTAATTTTATACCATTAGATAACTCAACAGTTTTCTTTAAAATTTTGAAATTTAAATGTCCCATACGTCTATGGAGCAAATGAATACATTCGTCATGAGGCTTTCTATTTTCATAAACTGAATTGGCCTTATTTAATGGACTATCATGGATAATGTATAAGCCATCATGCAACCTTGCAGTAACTCTTTTACCTTGTTTTTCAATTAAACATTTATCTCCCTGAAAAGTTACCACAAACCCTGCTTTTACCAATTCTCTCACAGATAGTAAGTTATATATAAGGTTAGGTACATATAACATTGGTAAATTTTCATTAATACATGAACAATATGCATTACCTTCTCCAGATACTTTCAATTTCCAGCCATTTGCTAATGATACATGCTGGTTACTTTTAGTCATATTAACAAATCTCTCTTTACTTTTAGTTATACACTGAGATGCTCCACTGTCTATTATCCAGATATCATGGCTTACATTTTTATTTGTACTTGATATAGCTACACTAACATCATTATAAGCTCTCTGCATATTAATAGCATTCTGCTTTTTACCCATTTTACAGAATCTGGCTATATGACCCTTAGCCCCACAAGAATAACATTTCCTAACAATATAGGCAGTTGAAGATTGTGGTTGTTTCTCTCTCTGTGGTTCTTCCTGTGGTTGTTTCTCTCTCAGTTGTTTTCTATCTTGCCTTCTTCTAGACTCTTCTAACAGTCTTCCTATTATGCCAGTCAATGTCAGTTCATCTCTGGTTAAAACTTCCAGTGAAGACACATAATCATCATAAGAGTCATCCAAAGAAGAAAGAATAATATAAACTTGATGCAACTCTGAGAAAATCAGTTCCTTTTCATGTAGCTCTTGTAATGTTCTCTTCATAAACTCCAAATGAGCTAACATGTCACCACCTTTTAACAAACGTGCTCTGAACAGTTTACGTGTAAGGTGTATATGCGCACCAACACTATCACGAACATAAAGTCTCTTTAAGGTACTCCAACACTTGGCAGCAGAATCTTCACCATGAATATGGACCAGTTGCTGATCACTCAGTGTCAGTCCAATAATACTAAGAGCCTTTTCATTATCCCGGTTAAAGGCAGCTATTTTCTTCTTATCTTCATCATTTGTTGGATCCCAAGCTGTTATATCAGGTGAATTATTAACCACAGTCCATAATCCTTCTTTACGCAAAAGTAAGCTGCACTTCATAGACCAGGAAACATAGTTAGTTCCATCTAACCTGGTTATCAGGGATAAGCTAGTTGACTGTTCTTGTGCCATTGTTAATTTAACAGTAAACCACAAGTTAGCTGTCTGAGTATGAAACTGAATATTCACACTAACTCTCAATATCTCTCTGGGCCCATAACCAGTGTTAATGTATTAGCAGAGTATTCCTTGTGTTACCAAGGTTGTGCATACAGAAACATTTAGATTGAGATCAGTTGTGAATAAGTACTCAGCCACACACAGATATACTAACTTGAATTAAAGTTTACTTTAAGAAATAGCATTTTCCTATAAACAGTCCAAAGTCATACACTTAATAGTCATAATGACAATCCAAGTATTATCCAGTACAAATACATTTCAGCTATAATACATAACTACAACACAGAGAGAAATGCAGAGCATACATACTCTAGGCCTTGCTCTAATGAGTAGCAGAGACTACACTCTGAGTAGCAGAGACCAAAGACAAACAGAGAGGGACTCCCATAGAAATAAGCTGTGAACTCTAGCTCCCTCTTGTGGCAGTCTGCAACACCTAAGCTAAACAGACTTATAGCTGTTAAAAACTAGACATATATTATCTATCCAATCAGTTATGGTCAGAGACCTAACAAGTAATCTTAAAAAAAATGAAACTTGGATACCAAATAGCCAAAGACGCTGAAAAAATTTCACATTTATTGTATATGGATGATTTGAAACTGTATGGAAAGTCAGAAATAGAAATCCAATCACTGACCAACACAGTCCTAATATTCAGCACAGATATCTCAATGCAGTTTGGCATGGAAAAATGTGCCACTGTATCTATGAAAAGGGGCAAAATCACTACATGTGACGGAATTGAAATGCCCAATGGCCAATTAATTAAATGCAATCAAAATGAAGCCTATAAATATCTGGGCATTCTGCAGTTGGATAACATCAGACATGGAGAAGTGAAAACTATCATTAGAAGAGAGTACACCAACAGAGTTAGGAAAATTTTGAAATCTAAATTAAATGGTGGAAACACCATCAAGGCCATGAATACCTGGGCAATACCAGTCATAAGATACACGGCTGGTATAATTAACTGGACACAAGCTGATTTGGACATTTTGGACCGAAACACCAGAAAACTAATGACAATGCACTACAGTTTACATCCACGTAGTGACACTGATAGACTTTACCTGCCCAGAAAATCAGGTGGCAGAGGACTACTACAAGTAAAGCAAACAGTTGAAGAAGAAAAGCATGCATTGGCGGATTATTTAAAAGAAAGTCAAGAACATCTATTAATTGAAGTAAAGAACAAAAATCTACTGAAGGTCCAACAGACGAAACAAGAATACAGAAAAAATGTGATAAAATCAAGAATGGAGAGTTGGCAAAATAAAGCATTACATGGCCAATTTCTGGAAAAAATAAAAGACAAAGTGGACAGTGAAAAAACTTGGTTATGGTTAACATCTGGTACTTTAAAGAAAGAAACAGAATCATTGATCCTGGCCGCACAAGAACAGGCAATTCGTACAAATGCCATAAAGGCCAAAATTGATAAATCTTCAAATGATGCTAAATGCAGATTATGCAAGGAAGCTGATGAAACTGTAGCCCATGTGCTCAGCTGCTGCAAGAAAATCGCACAGACTGATTACAAATTACGACACAACTCTGTTGCACAAATGATCCACTGGAATTTATGCAAAAATTATAACATCCATACTGCTACAAACTGGTGGGAACACAAGCCTGAAAAAGTCACTGAAAATCAGATGGTCAAGATCTTGTGGGATTTTCGTATACAAACAGACAAGGTACTGGCGCATAATACACCAGACATCACGTTGGTCGAGAACAACAAGGTGACTATAATTGACATTGCAATACCAGGAGATAGCAAGGTCGATGAAAAGGAACACGAAAAAATCGCAAAATACCAGGACTTAAAAATTGAAATCCAACGATTATGGCACAAACCAGCAGTGGTAATTCCAGTAGTGATTGGAACACTGGGTGCTATCCCAAAAGCACTGGAATTACATTTAAAACAGCTCAAAATTGACAAAATCACCATCAGTCAAATGCAGAAAGCCGCACTGCTCGGTTCCGCACATATACTTCGAAAATACATTACGACTTCCTAGGCCCCTGGGTGGGGCTCGACTAGTAATCAATGCCAAATCCGGCGAAACAACTGGCCGCTGTGATACAATTGTATAATAATAATAATAATAATAATAATAATAATAATAATAATAATAATAATAATAATAATAATAATAATAATAATAATAATAATAATAATAATAATAATAATAATAATAATAATAATAATAATTTATTGTCATTGTACGTATATACACAGTACACCCATACAACGAAAATCACATAACGCTTCAAGACCAGTCCCAACACACATAGCAATCCCCACCCACCACGAATTCCCCACCCTGAACCATTCAAACATCCATACAACAGACCAAGTAATACTATCCAACAGCTCACTGAATGTGACCCTTCAATTCATTATTAAGTGCAATTATAGCTCTAGGATAAAAACTATTCAGAAAGCGTGTGGTCTGAGTTTTAATTGTTCTGTATCTTCTGCCAGAAGGCAACAGTTCAAAAAGATTGTAAGCAGGATGAGAAGAGTCTCTGAGAATATTGTGCAACTTCCTAGAACAGCGAGATGCAGAGATATCGTCCAGGGCTGGTAGCTGGAGCCCAATGATATTCTGGACAGTTGTAATTATTCTCTGTAGAGCTTTTTTGTCTGCTGCAGAGCTGCTTCCATGCCATGCTAGAATACCATATGTCAGGACACTCTCAATGGGTGTCCTGCGATAGTAGGACAACAGTAGATGCTGAGATAGATTTATCTTCCTGAGCATTCTCAGGAAGTACAGCCTCTTTTGAGCCTTCTTCACGAGCATGTTTACATTCATAGTCCATGAGAGGTCCTCTGAGATATAAATACCCAGAAATTTAAAACTACTAACCCTCTCCACCTCCTCGCCATCTATGTGCAATGGTAAATGTGCATCTCTCTTTTTCCTAAAGTCAATTATCAATTCTTTAGTTTTTTGGTGTTAAGTATAAGATTATTCTCTTTGCACCACAATATCAACCCTTGTACTTCCATTCTATAAGCAGACTCATTGTTCTTGTTAATGAGCCCCTTCTTATTTCAATTCTTATTCATTTTTTACTTGCCTCCCAAATTCCTCCCTTGAGTCTTCATCTCTGTCTACAGTACATCTTTCCTGGTTAGCTTAGATATTTCTTCCATTTCTAGTATCTTTCACTGCCAAGCCTCCAGAAGCTCTGCCCAACTCTCCATTTTCTTTTCAAAGATATCTTTCTGTTTGTCCAGTATCATTTTTGGTCTTTTAATGTATATTTTCCCTGAATTGCTTCATACATTTTTATTACCTTCTCCCTCTTATCTTCTTCTTCTCTTTGTTTATTTAGTTCTGCCTTTTCCCCTGGTCTCTCCATTGTCACCTCTATTTTCTGGGCTTTTTGATCGTTATTCATTATCCCTTGTGGAGCACTTTCTAACTTCCCATTTATGTTATTCATTAAGTACATTATCTCCCTGTGATTCCTTGTCATAGTATCATGAACGCTTTGAAATATCGCCACCAATTCTTTTTGCAACCCACTTATTTCCCCCTGCTGAAACATCTTGCCTTCTTTTTTGATAAGTCCCAATATTACTCAATAATCTGTCAATGTTCTATCACTGCCCCAGAGTCTCAATTATTTTTGCCCTCAGAAAGTCAATCTGGAAACGATTTACTCAGTCCTGATGTTGCTCCTCCGGAAGTACAGTAATATGGTTCTTTATGTTGCACAGTTAGTCAATTTAGCTCTTTTTAGGTAATCCAGGAAAATTTCAAAATGTCTCCTTAAGTCCTCACTATAAATTCAATAATAACTCCTGATTTTTAAAAGTCACTTTACTTAGATGTCTTCCGTATTTTCAATGTTAGAGCTTCAGTAATCATGGAATAGATAAGTATAAAGCAATAGATAGCACAGCAGTCCTCCAGGTGTTATTTCTACTTTCTCCTCTGTCTTATCAGTATTTTTCTCAGGGTTGTAGAGATGTAATGTATTCTATTCACCAGTAGATGGCACCTTCCGTTTAACTTCAACGTTGCATATATTCTAAAAAGTTCTGCTTGTATTTATTCAAACAAATAATCAAAATTCTGACAAGTAATTCCAGCATTTTAAAATGCCTTATTGCCAATAAAAATTAGAGATCCAATCTTTCTGTATTTTTAAAGGTTTTATGCTCTCTTCTTAATATCCTTTTCTTTCAGGTCTATGATTTTTCTCTCTGTAATTGTTCACCACAAACAAACTCTTCAAAGAGTCCCTTTTCCAGAGTTTATTTTCTTTAGAGTAGGTTTCAAGTAGGAAAAAATCACCTCATCCAGTTCCAGTCACTGTACACACACCGCTCTAGCACAGTCTTTGTTTCTTCAACTGCCCCAGCTTCACAGCAGCCATAATGGCTGCTACTCCTCTTTGTTATCAGCTGAGAGGGAATTAGCCCTGGATCAAGCAGGAGAGCCGCCACTCTCCATGACCTGCAGGGCACCCCCTCCACTCTTCATCACCTGTACAGGGTGACTTTAGCCCCTTATGGGGCCCTCCAATGAAGGGATTCGGCGTGAGTTCACAGAGCCCTGCTTTTCGTATCCGATAGTGCCGCAACAGCAACTGGAAGTTCAAAGCTGCTCCATTTTAGTAGAGGGTTGTTGAGGTAGGAGACAAACTGTTCTGACCCAGCCTTAGCAGAAGCAAGAAACAGAGTCATTCTCATGAAAAACCCCTCTTTATTTACCTCTTGTGAACTAATTGCATTCACCCACCAAAACGTCCAGGCAATAGTCCTTCAAGAAGTTAACTGCAGTAACAGACCTTATCAGTTCCTTGCGATAATTGCAAGGCCATGAGCTCCCAGCCGAAAGGCTGCAAATTCAGTTCTGGCAAGCAGTCTTTGTGGAATGAAACACAATGAGCAAAATCTTCAGAAATATGAACTGTTGTCTTCTATGATAACCACTCCCCTTTCCTTCTATTTATTCTCCAGCCAGGGAGGGCCCATTCAGCATCCATGTGTGTTTTGTTTCCTGAATCAACTCCTTGTCCTCCGTTGCTCACCTTTCCTAACTGTTCTGCGCATATGTGCACTCATATCAGCCTCCAAAGGCAGCTGCCTCTCTGGTGGCTGGGAAATGTCAGATGGCCCTGGCTCTATCTCTGCATCCGATGCAGAGCATCCATCAGAGCCTTCCCCAGACTCCAGAACTGGCCCAAGTTCCTCCCCAATCTCCTCATTGTCTGAGTCTGCCACCAGCTCTGCTGGCGCCCATAACAGCCCCTCTCTGACGTGCTTTATGCAGTCTCTAGCCTTGCGATCGGCTAGGGGGTCCTCAAATCTCCATCTCAGGGCTGTCATGAAGTGGTTGAAGTTGCGGAGTCCAGTGCATCTGCATTATGGGGGTTCACCATCCAACATGCAGCTGATCCTTCTAGAGCCAGTGTGACAACCCTGACTTTGGCCCCTTCTGTAGTGAGGTCCCTCCCATACTCCTGCATGTAGGTCAGTACGTGTGCAAGGAAAAATCCCAGTTGCTGGGGATTCCCGTCGAATTTGATGCCAAGAGGGGGCACCTTCCATTCTAAGGGTGGAAGCCTCCTCCCATCAAGTCGCAGGCCTTGCTTTGCATCAAGATGTCTCCTGGGCAGATCTTCCATGGTGGCAATGGGTTCACCAGTAGCTCCTGTGATTTCAATAGATGGCCCTGGGGTTGGGGATCCCCTTCATTCATTGGTAGCCTCCTTTTGTTCTCCTACCTCACCCACAGCACAAACTGGGGTGCCCTGGATCTGCATGCCATGGATGGCCTCCCTCATGAGGTTCATGGCTTCCCTCAGGAGTTGGTTGAGGCAGTCTGGGGCTTCTTCCAGTTCATTGTCATCGTAGAGGTCTTCCATCTCCTGCTTCCAGCTGGGAAGCTCCCACGGGTGAGGGTGGCATCCTTGGTCCTGCCGCCCCAGCCTTCCTTCTTCCAAATGCCAATGGACCACCTCAGCTTGGCAGCGGTGCTTGAGGCAATGTTCTCCTCAATCCAGGCATTGAGGGCCTCCTCTGCTTGGGTTTTGAGGGGTGGGGTTCTCCCCCAGCCTTCAGCCTCTTCGTGGTCGCTGCCCTGGTCAGACATGGTGTGCATGGTCCCCACGGTAGGGCTGTTGCCTCTCTGGGTTGACCAGTTTGCAGTTCCTGCCTAATGTAAGGTCTTGCCTCTCCAATCTTCCCAAGAAAGCAGGACTCTTGAAACTGCAGTTGTTCCAAAAGGAGCTTTTATTGAAAGGCTTGTGATAGGAAGAGGTCTAGGCAGGAACTAAGTGTTCCCACTTAAAAAACAGCAATTTAAAGCAGTGCAAATAAACCCTTCCCACAGTACACAATGCAGGAAACAGAATCTCACAGCCCAGCAATGCTGGAAAAAGAAACAGAAACTTCATATAGAGATCTCTCCAAGCAGGAAATAGAAACAGGAACGTCAGATAGCGATCCCTCCAATCTTTCCCCCTCCCACCAGAATGCCAGCGTACCAATAGAAATATATGGGACCCGACACCATGCCCTGCTCGCCACCCTGGCCTTGTAGCCCAGTTGGCTTCCCTTTCAGCAAGACCTCCTCCGCCCCCACGTGAGAAAGCCAGGGTCACCAGTGGCACAGCCACCGGCAGTGCTGCCAATCTCTCCCTCATCCCTTCCTGAGCACAAAGGAAAGAAGGAGATGGGAAGCAGAGAAGAAGGAGGGGGAGGGAGGGAGGGGGGAGGGAGGGAGGGAGGGAGGGAGGGAGGAAGGAGATGGGAATGCAAAGGAGGGAGCCAGGAAAGGAGGGAGGGAGGTGCTGTGGGCCAATCCTTCACTGTTGGAGTGAGGAGGAGGAGCCACAGCAAGATGGTGGAGAAAGATCCCCAAAAACTTTGAACTTTCCTTGGGCTTTTTGCCGAAGGGAGACCCCTCCTTGTGGATTTTTTGTGAGCGGGAGGAGACAATCCCCCGGAGGTCGATGGATCGTTGCTTCCCTTTTGAAAACATTCTGACTTAGAAAATAAAACCGAGATTCAAATCTAATTAACAAAATATTTATTTCAGTAGAAAATAATAAAAAGAATCCTTATTAAGGCTACATTGTATCGGCTAATGAATAAATCAGTTCTACCTTCAGTAGAAATGGCGAAGAGAAAGGAAAGGAGGAGACCTCAGGAATGCAGGCATGCGTAATAGAATATATCATATGTCTGCTTGACCATAAATACAAGAAAACAGTAGAAAACACAGAGATGCACAAACTGACAATATTCACATCGTGACATTTTTGTCCTTGGGGAGAGATAAGAGCTTGTGAGGCACCAGGCGGGAGTTACAAAGTCAACTTACCCGCTGTTACTGCCTCTCCTCCCATTTCGATCGGCGCTCGGGGAAGACCGTCGCCCATTTTAGGAGCGACGTTGATGCCATGAGGGCTAGTTTGCTAGCCTGACTGCAGGTTTGGAGGATTAATTGAATGAAGACTGATGAACTGAGGGGCTGATTTGCAGCTTTTGTAAGGAGGGACGGGGAACTTGGATAGTGTGCCGGTTTCAGTTGCTGAGAGTTTCACCGTGCCTCGCCCTTTAAACTTTCTCTTGCTACGTATATGCTGCTTGGCCCGGCATTGCAGCTGGATGATTTTGGCGGCTGCGGGGGAGATTTGCCAGCTATCATCCTTCGCGGTGGGTTTGCTGAGAGCCAAGCGCTTTATACCGAGGGCTGACATTGCCATTGCTGAAGCCTGAAAGTCGAGTGCTGACATTGCTGCCACTTTTATTCTCATCACTGCGGCGCCTTCGGGAATGTTTTCCAGCTGTGATTCCCAGAGATGGGTTGCCGAACTCCATTACCATTTCCATTGTCATTGTAACTGTCTCTGTAGGTCTCTGTGGGTGTTTTTCATGCCGCAGGGGCTGGGCCGAGGCCATCCAGATCGGTTTCATCGATGCAACTTTGATTTTACCATGACCCCAACGATGACTAGGCATATCATTTGGACTAAGGCAAGGATCAACACCCTCTCCTGGTGTTTATGTTATTTGTATGGGAGCCTCCCCTCAGGTAGAGTACCATCTTATACCGGGGGGAGGGGGTTTTGGAACTACAAAAGACATTCTGATAGTGGGGCACCCTTCCGGCCCCTGGATTATTGGCTCCCCAAAACTTGGCATTGGGCCACAAAGAACTGTAAATCCAACAACAGCTCAAGGACTGGAGACAATTTTTTCTCCTTCTCTCCCGAAGAATTTCCATCTGGGGTTTCTCCTTTTAAACCTGCTAACCTACCCCTGTTATAGTGTGCTGTTGTGAGTGTGTATGGTTATGTCTGATGGAGATGCATGTGTAGATGGTTAAGATTTTTGAGGGAATGAATGAGTCAGGGGCTAGGATTCTGCCCCCCTCTGCTGAGTGTGGAAACAGAAGCGGAGGGGGGTTTGAGTCTGACTCCAGGCTCAGTATGAATGGAGTGTATGGCCTACCTGGAGAGTGGGGGACCAGTGGGGGAGGGATCTCTGGTGGGATGGGGAGTGGGAGCATTATGGTCATAACAGGGAGGGGTAGGTACGGCGGGAGCAGAGGGATAGGCCGCTCTCGGGGAATGAGAACTCGCTGTTTGCAAGCGATTCCTTGTTCTGGCCCCTCTGGTTTGGTTCCATCTAGCTCAGTCCGAGTACCTGGTAACCAGGGATGTCAGGGCCCTGGGCTCAAGCTGCTGCTGTTGAATGCCAGGTTGATCACGAACAAGGCCCCCCTTGTACAGGATTTAATCCTGGAAGAGGGGGCTGACCTGGCATGCATCACTGAGACCTGGCTGGGCCAGGAGGGGGGGTTCCCCTCTCAGAGATGTGCCCGGATGGGTTCTCAGTTCAGCATCAGCCACGACCCCAGGGAAGGGGTGGAGGAGTGGCTATTATAGCTCGCCAGAATCTACGTCCTCAAAGGAGCTGTGCCCTGGAGGTTGTTGGGTGTGAGATGCTCCTTCTGAACTTAGGGGTTCAGGTGGGCCTTTTGCTAATGTACTTGCCTCCTAGCTGCGTTGCAAAGGCCCTGCCTGTTCTGCTTGAGACGGTAGCGGGGCTGGCGATTGAGTTCCCCAGGTTGATGGTGCTGGGGGACTTCAACCTGCCATTGCCTGGCGAAACCTCGGAGGCAGTCCAGGAGTTCATGGCTTCCATGACAACCATGGACTTGACCCAAGTAGTTCAGGGTCCGACTCATGAGGGAGGTCACACGCTTGACGTGTTTCTCTCGGGGCAGTGGAGAGATGATCTGAGGCTGAGGGGTTTAGTCACAGTACCCTTGTCATGGTCAGATCATTTCCTTCTGATGTTGGATTTCATGGCCTCCCGCAAGGAGGCGGGACCAATTAAGTGGTTCTGCCCCAGGCGCCTAATGGAATCCAAAGGATTCCAGAGGGAACTTTGGGAAATACCTGAATCCCTGGTACACAATTCATCTGAGTCTCTGGTGGCTGCCTGGAACCAGGCGGCAGCAGGGGCTTTAGATCGAATTGTGCCTTTGTGGCTGCTCCGTGGCAGCAGATCCAGGAGAGCTCCTTGGTTTACCGAGGAGCTCCGGGAGATGAAACGCCATAAGAGATGCCTAGAGCGATGATGGAGAGCCAGTAAAGCTGAATCCGACCGGACACTATTAAGAACTTTTATTAAGTCTTACTTAGTGGTGATACGGGCGGCAAAATGTTCGCATTTTTCTGCCCTTATTGCATCCACCGATTCTCGCCCAGCCACCCTGTTTTGGGTGACTCACTCCCTTCTTGCTAAGGAGGGAGTTGAAGATCCCTTGCAGGGCAGAGCTGAGGAATTTGCTCAGTTTCTGGTGGATAAAGTCACTCAGATTCGGACAGACCTGGACTCCATTTGGACAGGGCAAGCCGAGACGACAGGGGCGAGTCTTAGTCCTGTTATATGGGATAAATTTGAGCTATCACTCCTGATGTGAACAAGGCCATAGGAGCAATGAGCGCCTCCACTTTTTTATTGGACCCGTGCCCCTCCTGGCTGGTTTCAGGGAGGTGTCACGCGGCTGGCTCCAGGCGGTTGTGATCGCATCTTTGAGAGAGGGGTCCATCCCACAGCCCTTAAAAGCTGCGGTGGTGAGGCCCCTCCTCAAGAAGCCTTCCCTGGACCCAGCGGATTTAAAGAACTTCCGTCCAGTCTCCAACTTGCCCTTCATGGGTAAAGTTGTTGAGAAAGTGGTGTCGCTCCAACTCCTGTGGTTATTGGAGGACACTGATTATCTGGATCCCTTTCAATCGGGTTTCAGGTGCGACTACAGTACGGAGACTGCTTTGGTCGCGCTGATGGATGATCTCTGGCGAGCCCGGGATGGGGGTTATTCCTCCATCTTGGTGTTACTTGACCTCTCAGCGGCTTTCAATACCATTGACCATGGTATTCTTCTGCGTCGTCTTGGGGAGGTGGGAGTGGGAGGCACTGTTTTACGGTGGTTCTCCTCCTACCTCTCTGACAGGACGCAGTCGGTGTTGACAGGAGGACAGAGGTCGGCCCCTAGGCCCCTGACTTGCGGGGTGCCACAGGGCTCGGTCCTCTCACCCATCCTGTTTAACATTTACATGAAACCGATGGGTGAGATCATCCGACGACACGGGGTGAGGTATCAGCAGTATGCTGATGATACCCAGTTGTACATCTCCACCCTGTGTCAGTTCAGGGAAGCAGTTGATATAATGTGCCGCTGCCTGGACAATGTTAGGGTCTGGATGGGAATGAATAGGCTCAAACTCAACCCGGACAAGACTGAGTGGCTGTGGATATTGCCCCCCAGGGATTATGTCGACTTTCCCTCCTTGGTTCTTGGGGGAGAAAAATTGACTCCCTTGGAACGGGTTCACCATGTCTACATCCTCAGGAGTGATTGGCTCAAAAACCAAACCATAAAACCAAACTAAGACCAGTCCCTGTCAACTCGGCTGGCCCTGTCCAATCGGAGTCCAGGTTCGTCCAGATCTGAGTGACTTTATCCGCCAGAAAGTGAGCAAATTCCTCAGCTCTGCCCTGCAAGTGTTCCTCGTCTCCCCCCTTAGTAAGGAGGGAATGAGTCACCCTAAACAGGGCGGCTGGACGCAAATCGGTGGATGCAATAAGAGCGGAGAAATGCAAACATTTTGCAGCCCGTATCGCCACTAAATAAGACCTAGTGAAGGTTCTTAGTAGTGTTCAATCAGATTCAGCTTTACTAGCTCTCCAGCGTTGCTCTAGACGTCTCTTGTGACATTTTATCTCCCGGAGCTCCTCAGTAAACCAGGGACCCTTCCAGGATCCACTGTCATGGAGAGGTCGCAAAGGCACAATCCGATCCAACGCCCCAATGCTGCTCTATTCCAAGCAGCCACCAGGGACTCAGGTGAATTGTGTACTAGGGATTCAGGAATCTCCCCAAGTTCCCTCTGGAATCCTTCCGGTTTCATTAGGCGCCTGGGGCGGAACCACTTAATCGGTCCTGCCTCCCTGCGGAGGAGGAGTGGGGCCGTGAAATCTTACCTCAGTAGGAAATGATCTGACCATGACAAAGGGGTGATGGATAAATCCCTCAGCTTCAGATCATCTCTCCACTGCCCCGAGAGGAACACTAGGTCAAGCGTGTGACCTCCCTCATGAGTCGGACCCTGGATTACTTGGGTCAGGTCCATGGTGGTCATGGTGGCCATGAACTCCTGGGCTGCATCTGAGGACTCGCCGGGAGAAGGCAGGTTAAAGTCTCCCAGCACCATAAGCCTGGGGAACTCCACCGCCAACCCCGCTACCGCCTCGAGCAGCTCAGGCAGGGCCTTTGCAACATAGCTGGGAGGCAGGTACATCAGCAAGAGGCCCACCTGAACCCCTAAGTCCAACTTCAGAAGGAGTGTCTCACACCCAACAATCTCTGGGGCAGGGATCCTACGAGGACAAAGAGTTTGGCGAGCTATAACAGCCACTTCTCCACCCCTTCCCTGGGGTTGTGTCTGATGCTGAACTAAGAACCCGTCCAGGTACATCTCTGAGAGGGGAATCCCCCCTCCTGGCCCAGCCAGGTCTCAGTGATACATGCCAAGTCCGCCCCCCTCTTCCTAGATTAAATCCTGTACGAGGGGGGCTTTTTAGTAATCAACCTGGCATTCAACAGCAGCAGCTTGAGCCCAGCGTCCTGACATCCCTGGTCACCAGGTACTCGGGCTGAGCTGGGTGGAACCAAACCAGAGGGGCCAGAACAAGAAATTGCTTGGAGACAGCGAGTTCTAGATCCCCGAGAGCGGCCTACCCCTCGGCTCCTGCCATACCTACCTCTCCCCATTATGACCACAATATTCCATCTCTCTTCCCGTCCAGAGATCCCCTCCCCTTCCCCACTGGTCCTCCTTCCTTCCCGCAGGCCATACATTCCATTCACACCAGGCCAAGGACCAGAGTCGGAAACCCCCTCCCCCTGCTTCTGTTTTCACACTCAGCAGAGGGAGTCAAAGCCCCAGTCCCCGACTCACTCATTCTATCCAGTGCACTGTCTTCCATCTACACTATTCCTCCAGTCATATCTAATATTTTAACACCCATACACTCTTCCAGGGTAGGATTTAAAAATCAGAAAACTCGTAACAGATCATACACACATACAGACAGATTCATTCCCCACCCCTGAGATAGAGAAGGGATGTAAAACAACAAAGGGATAATAAAGGGTCAAGCAAAATAACATATGCAAGCAGTCTCCAAAGACTAGAAGACATTAGTCCTTTTTTTTCTTCAGCCTGTCCCCCCCCCCCCCACAATGATCTCTCTGGGTGGGGGGGTGTCCTTTGTTCTTATCAGGCCATCCACAAATCTACCATTTCTTGTCCTTGAGGAAATAATAAGATAATACTTCCCCTTAGCACAGTAATAGTCCGGGGCACAATAGTCTCTTCCCTGAGGTAAAACCGCTGGTCTCTTTGCGAGGGTTCAACCATATACAATGAAGCTAACCGAACAGTATTCACCTCCATGTCTTCTCCTCCTCTGCCAACCGCAATAACAATGCCCTTGTTGAAGTCATTTTACATGGGATTTTAGATATATATTTTTCCAATAGAATCTTCCAGTTCATACTCCTGTTTCATCGTATCATCTAGATCAGGGGTCTCCAACCTTTATCAATTTTAAGACTTGTGGACTTCAACTCCCAGAATTCCACAGCCAGCTTTGCTGGCTGTGGAATTCTGGGAGTTGAAGTCCACAAATCTTAAAGTTGCCAAGGTTGGAGACCCCTGATCTAGATAACATTCCCCGGGAGAAATTCAGATTGTCAGGTATTATCTGCATACAAAAATACATGCACATTCACACTGTCAACATCACATTTAATATTACTGCAAATATTATTATGTCTTCTATCCATAAATACATTCAACTGCCAATTTGGTGTAGAGATTAAAGGCTTCAGGCTAGAAATCAGAGAACTGAGTTCTAACCCTGCTTTAGGCACAAAGCTAGTTGGGTGACTGAGCCAGTCACTCTCTCCCACTCCTAGGAAGAAGGCAGTAGCAAACCACTAATGAAAATTTTACCAAGAAAACTGCATGGACTTTATTCAGTCACTAGGAGTCAAGCCTGATTCAAAGGCACCCATGCCACAAAAACTTATAAACCTAAGGTTTTTTACTTTTATATTTACCTATAACACTTTAGATGTCTCCAATTAACCCTTTTTGGCTAAGTTGTAAGCCTTTTTATTCCATGTGTGTACTCATCTCTACTTCATAACAACAAATTATGTTCATAATCTTCAGACCTATTATTTCATTTTTATTTCCCTTAGTTTCACAAATACACAATATATTTATTTTATCATTCATTTCATGTGATAATTCATGCATTTTAACTACTTTTCTACTATATTCTTCTTACATTCCAGGTCACAATCTCCTATATACCATGGTGATCAGACAATGGGTTCATGAATAGTGACCTCCATCACTCATCATGGCTTTGGTAACTAAAGCTTTCATATATTGTTTAAAGAGCAGACTAGGTTCTCAGCCTTAGTCATACCAATGCCATATGGAACATTCTTTCCAAACAGCAGGTCCTGGCACTATTTTACTGTCAAAACAGTTAATGTTATTCTAGGCAAGCTAGGAAATCTGATCTAGAGACTACCTTGCAAGCAGTGGTGGGCTCCTGCCAGTTCGCATTGGTCTTCACGAACCATATGTTAATTTTCTGAGCAGTTCCGAGAACTGGTTGTTGGAAGAAATCTTTTCCCACTTTACAGGGCTAATCCTGCAAGATACGCAGGAAGGAAATAGTCTAGTGTGCCTGTATTTCTAGCCTAATCCTTATCTTAATTGCGGCCCTTGCTGCTTTAAGTGTTTTTAGAAACTGCCTCTAACAGCCTTAATGGTTCTTGGCAGTAGCCCAGACATTTTGTCTGTAGCTGAGCTTCTCCGGGAGTCGTCGTCTCCCCCCCCCCCGAGTTTTTTTGTGGTACTTTTATTCCTGGGGCTTGAACAGCTATTTACAGAAGGGTTGGCATAGCCATAGAAGAAATGGCTGAGAGGCAAGATGCAAGCTTGGCATTCTGTCTGATTTTTTTACTGCCTTTCTGAGGGCATGTGATTTTTCCTTAAATCTGGATATCTTAGGATATTTTAGGATGCCTTATGAGGTGAGTGAGACCAGCTGTTATCATTAAGTGATGCAAATGGATCTAATGATTGCTTCTCCTGTGTGCTTTATCAGTTCAATGAGGACAGGAGTCTCTTGTCTATGGGGATTCTTCAGTCATTCAGGTCATGGTTGTCCCAAAGTTGCTTTTTTCAAGAGGCAACTGGACTTCCAAAAAGTCCAGTTGCCTCTTGAAAAAGCACCTTTGGGACAGGAGTCTGTTGCATTGCTTCAGAGTGGCCAAGCTACATGATTGCTCACTGATAAGTGGATCCTCCTTCCAATTTGTTTTAATTTGCTCTCATTATGATATGGCATAGTAACATGGCACCAATTGTAGAAAGTTAGCATCCACCCCTCTCCTAGAAGAACGAAATATTTTGAGAAATATTAAAAAGGAAGAATATATTTCCCTGGATGAGAAATGGAGAAACATGGTTTTTTAGAGGGAGAAAGCAGCCCCCACCTTCCTTAATAGCCCACAGAAGATGTCAGCACTTAAGAGATATAACTATATTCATAGGCAAAAATTCCCTGCAGCAAGGTCTGAACAAAGGCAGAATGGGATTAGCCCTCACTCAAGATGTTAATTTGTTAATTTGTCTCTTTAGCTCCACATTTTGTAGCCCAAATATGCCCACCCACTTTCTGGGGAGCTTAAATGACCTCTCTGCTAAAGGGTTTCACTTTATGAGCAAGAGTAACTTGACTGCTGATAGTTATCCTTATATTTTAACCAGGGGTGGGTTCCAAATTTTTTTACTGCTGATTCTGTGGGCGTGGCTTATTTTGTGGGCGTGGCTTCAGATGGACATGTCTTGGTGGTCAGGTGACCGGTGGGCATGGCCAACTTGTAAAATATGGTGAAACTCACTTAATAACACTCTTGCTGAGCAACCAAAATTTTGGGCTCAATTGTGGTCATAAGTTTTTCTTTCTTTCTTTCTTTTTCTTTCTTTCTTCCTTTACTTTCCTTCTTTCCTTTCCTTTCTCCTTTCCTTCTTTCCTTTCCTTTTTTGCTACTTTCCTTTCCTTTTTTCTTTTCCTTTCCTCCTCCTTTCCTTTCCTCCTCCTTCTTTCCTTTCCTTTCCTTTCCTTTTTTCCTTTCCTTTTTTCCTTTCCTTTTTTCCTTTCCTTTCCTTTTTTCCTTTTTTCCTTTTTTCCTTCTTTCCTTTCCTGTCTGTCTGTCTGTCTGTCTGTCTGTCTGTCTGTCTGTCTGTCTGTCTTTCTTTCTTTCTTTCTTTCTTTCTTTCTTTCTTTCTTTCTTTCTTTCTTTTCTTTCTCTTTCTCTCTTCTTGGTGATGGGAGAAGGAAGAAAGTGCTCTGGGACTGGGAGGGTGGGTGGCCCAGCCCGGCAGCGGTGCATCCCCTGTCATGTGCCGTCCTAGAGTGCTGCTGCTGCCACAGCCACCCCTCTCACCTTCCTGGCTTTGGCTCTGAGACCAGCAAACAAGTGCGGTTGAGCGGGGCCAGGGCATTAGTGCGGGAGCGGCGAGGAGTTCAGGACAGGCAGCGGTTCGTCTTCATGCGCAGAGGGCAGGCGAGGGGAGGGCAGGGGGTCCACCGCCGCCCCTCCTCCACACAACCTCCTGCTGCTGAGCGGTCTCCTTCATGCCACCTGCTTCGTTCATGGGGCGGATGGGCTGGAACTTCCGTGCTTCTTTGCTGGTGTGGTGGAATGGGGCCGGGGCCATTTTCATCCTGCCTGAACATATAGCCATCGTGCCCACCTCTCGCCTGTCGTGGCTCCATGGCAGTGTCGTCAGGACACGTGGGCTCGTCTGGAGCTACTCCCCTGCAGCTGAGCCCACAGCTTGACCCTGCTGCCCCTGGGTGCGAGGGAGCAGGGTGGGTGAGAGGCGGCTGTATGTTCGGGCAGGGCGAGGGGGAGAATGGCTCATCTGGAGCAGCTAAACTATGTTTAAGCAAGGCTGTGCTTGGCTGTATCTGAATCCAGCTATAAAGAACCTGGCCCAAAGGCATCAAGCAACAACCACAGCTCCCCCTCCCCTCTTCCCCACCAATCCCAACAGTAGGATTCAGAAGAATGGCTGCAAATTGAATATTTTAGATTTTGCCAGCAGTCAAAACCACAGGGAAAAATTGACAGTTTTAAAAATTCTTAACTAATAACCACATGGGTAGAGTTAGTACGTGGGCCAGCAAAAATAACCCTGGGGTTGGACTAAGCGGTGGGGGGGGACCCCGGACAGTGGCCGCAGCAGTACTCGTCCTCGCCTAAAGGCGTTCACATTCTGAGTCCTTTTTGCCCTGCCACGGCCTTGGTAGCTGCTGGTTATCCTGGGGCTCAGCCCGTCAGTGAACAGATTGGCTCGCAAGTCCCTCCCATCCATTGTCCCCTCACCTTCACAGGGAGGAAGCGGGCCATCTTGGGAGCGAAGAGGAATACAACCTAGTACCCACACAGGCACACACACATATGTAGGGAGCTATTCTTAGGACAAACTACCGCAGAGAAACCTCTAGAACAAGGGTCTCCAACCATGGGAACTTTAAGACTTGTGGACTTCAACTCCCAGAATTCCCTAGCCAGCATAGCTAAATAAATAAACTAACTTTGTGCCTGCCTGCCCACCCTGGCTCTGCTGAGAATAAATTTTGCCCCGAATCATTTGGGCTGGAAAAAAACCCCACCCACCCCATCCCTTTATCGACTGGAGTTGTCCTTCTGCTTTCCCCCAGTGCTTCCCTGATTCCTCCTCTTACTTTCCCCCCCCTTCAGTAAAGTTTTGCTTTGCACAGGCACAAATAACTCACATGGGGAGGAACTGTTGGGTTCTCTTTTGAAATTCAGCAGCGCTGCTACAAAACTGGGAGGTTTTCTTATACTGATTCGGTGTATTTCTCTCGCCAGTCCCTTCCCTTCCTTTCCTGTTAGGAGAGCCTCCTGCTAAAAGGGGCAATCGTTCTGATTTTTTAATGGTTTTTTTTGTAGTGCAGGAATCAGGGAAGCAACCGGGGAAAGCAGAAGGACAACTCCAGTGCAAAAAGGGATGGGGTGGGGGTGTTTCCAAGCCCAAATAAGGGGTGGGTTCCAACTTACCTCGCTGTTGGTTCGCTCCCTCCCTCCTGCGCCGCGTGGGTGCACCGCATGGGTGCGCGCATGCACAGTAATGAAAAATCCAGAAAAAAAAACAAAGCCAAAAAAAGATGGCAACTGCATGCACAGTGCCAGAACTCAGCTTCTGCGCATGCTCAGAAGGAAAAAAAATTAAGAAATTTAAAAAAAAAATTTTAAAGATGGCAGCGGCCACGGATCAGCACCAACTGATCCGGTTCAGTGACGTCCTCATGACGTCACCAGCGGTTCGCTACCGGTTCGGGTGAACCGGTCCGAACCGGGAGGAACCCATCCCTGATTTTAACTATTTTAATACCTCTGGCAACCTGCCTGATTTGTAACTCCAGGTTGCAGGTATTGCTGAGGAAAAGGATGGTATTCAGACAGAATGGTTTACAGTATGTTTCCATGATGGCTGTGACTCATTGACCCATTTCTAATCTAATGACTGGTATTTAGGGCAGCTTTTTGCAAGCAAAGAAGCTTTTTGTATTTTTGTACAGGTAATCCTTGACTTACAACAGTTCATTTAGTGACCATTCAGTTATAATGGCACTGAAAAAAGTGACTTATGACAATTTTTCACACTTACAGCTGTTGCAGCATCCCCATGGTCATGAGAGGGTGGGCGAGGTGAAACGCTCCTCGACGTAAGTGACATTGAGTTGGCCATGCCCACCCAGTCACATGATCACCCAGCCACGCCCACCCAGCAAGTCATTAGGGCAGAGAACCGGTTGTTAAAAAATTTGCAGCCCACCACTACTTGCAAGCCAACATACTGTCCATTATCACATCACATCAATTGGGCATACATTCAGGAATGTAAATGTTAGATGGAATGTTAGTCCGATCCCATATTTAGAATCCAAGTTATTTGGAATATTTGGAATCCCAATCCTATTTACAAGAAATGATATAAAATACCCATTTTCAATTGAAATAAAGAAAAATGTGAAGCCAACTTGTTTTTTTTCACATATCTGTCTTTCTTCTATCACCCTTGTATGCCAATCAACAATCTCTTTATGGAATAGTCTGTAGTGCTAGGTCTTGTTTCAGTTCTACATATTCATAGTGGTCATGGGAAATAACAACAGAAACTGAACTATATCCATTGACATTAACAATTATATTACCGTATTTTTCGGAGTATAAGACGCACCTTTTTACCCCCCAAAAGAGGGTGAAAACTTGGGTGCGTCTTATACACCAAATGCAGCCCCACCCACCCAGCCACCCCCACCCTTTGGCCTCTGTCTTCCAGCAATTTATCTGCTTACAGGAAAGAGGGAAGAGCCTGTAAAGCCAAGCAAGTCAGTAGGAGTTTCCCGATCGACAGCTGATTAGGTTTGCCACGTGGGGAAATGAAAGTGAAACTAACTACAAAGGCAAATAGCTGGGAGAGACAGGCAGATTTTTATTTTTTGCTGAACTGGATGGAAGGGGGTAAGTGAATAACTATAAATGTATGTAGAATGTTCAAATTATTAGACTTATTTTTTAAAGACTGCTTTATTATTGTTCTAGAGCAGTGGTTCCCAACCTTTTTGTGATGGAGTACCACTTGGAGGTCCCGTACAGTCGCCGCGTACCACCTGGTTCCAGAGAAACTAAATTTGATCAGATATCACTTTATTTCCATAATTGTACCGTTCCTTTTTTGGCCCCGCGCATCCAGCAACTGGATTCTCGGGCCGCTGGGACCAGGTGGGTGGCGTGTGGCAACAGTTGCAAATCGTTGCCAGATTATCTTGTGTTAGGCAGTAAACATTTTTGTGAAGTAAAAAATAACTAACTAAAAATCGTTCATGACCCGAAAGTGTTTGCGTACCACCTGGAAGGCCATCGCGTACCACTAGTGGTACACGTACCACAGGTTGGGAACCACTGTTCTAGAGCCAGGGGTAATTTTAAGACTTGTGGACTTCAACTCCCAGAATTCCACAGCCAGCTTTGTTAGCTTTGCTGGCTGTGGAATTCTGGGAGTTGAAGTCCACAAGTCTTAAAGTTGCCAAGGTTGGAGATCCCTGTAATCTAGACAACTTAACAAAATAAAGAAGCTTTTTAAAATAAATGCTTGCTCTGAAGAGGCCCAAAGCTATTGTATCTTCTTTTAAATAGAGAATAATGTATACTTCCAGAAATTTTAATTAATTTTAACAGCTCTGTACAAGTATAGTATGAAATGTAACAGTGTCCTGTTAGTATTAGAGTTTAGTTACCTTGGAGTAGATCTATTTAAATAATTGGGAAGAGTTAGTGTGACTACATTTAAGAAAACTTTCTGGCATAATGCACATTTGCTATTTCTTTGCTATTTCTATGGGTCAGGGACACATGCACAGAAATACACAGCAAACAGTGTATATCATTTGTGCTGTTTGCTGTTTGCTGTTTGGCAAATTGCTTGGAGGCAGAGGCCTTTTTCCCTTGTTTTCCTCCCCCAAAATTAAGGTGCGTCTTATACTCCGAAAAATACGGTAATCTGATGTGTCACTACTTTGAGATGTCCTAGACATTGGAAGTAGTACATGAAACTGAAGAGCCATCATTCCATAGGCTTACTGTATATGATCTTACAATGCTATCAGACAGAGCTATGCATTTTTTTCCCCAGGAATATCGTCTAAAAGGTCTTTTTTAAAAAAAATGAAATATCATTAAAATAATATCTTCTACACATGCCAATTCTTCCGAAGTTAAATAAATGTTTCATATGTGTATTGGAATTATTCGTGTGTGTGTGTGTGTGTGTGTGTGTGTGTGTGTGTGTGTGTGTGTGTGTGTTTATGTGTGTGTGTGTGTGTGTGTTGCACAATCATTTGCCAAGTTACTCACGAATAGGTGAATTACTATTGCCATTGCGTGTGCGAAATAAATTATAGAAATATTCTATAATGACAGACTACTAGAGGTCTTGATTTATATAGATTATAAATAGTCAGAATATATATTATCCTCCAGAGTAAGTAACATTTTGGAATCCCTCATGATTAGCCTTTTTTCATAGTACTGGAAAGTAGTATAGTGCAGATAGATATGTCTTGCTCCATCCTATACTCTTCATGCAGTCTGTTTGCTTCTCGTAGTGCTGCAGTAACTCTCCAAAGAAAAAAGCTGTTTCCATGACATGACATCCTTAATTTGAAATACGCATATAAACAAGCAGATAGAAAAACAATTGTACAATGTGCAACTGCATTTTCCCCCTCTTCAAGCTGATCTTTGGGCAAAAACAGAGGATCCTTAGAAAATTAAATGTAAGAATGACTCTGTACAATAGGCAATCATCACCACCTTGATTTTTGTTTATTTCTTACATTTCTGGCTGGGTTAAATATGCTTTGGCTTATAGAAAACAAGATCATTTTAATTAATTAGACCAGCATGTATATTTGCCTTTTACCTTTCAGTCAAATTAGTCCCTCCAGTTAATGCGATTTTCTTCTTTGTTAGACCTAAGCTCATTCCATTCCCTGTTCTGTTCCTTGTAATCTGTTATGCATATGCCATTTTCCATTTATTGCAAAGGGTGGGGGATGAGTAAGTCCCAAGACATAATTGTTTGTTTCTTTCCTTTCTGCATCTTAAAAATGAATGTAATGGAAAATCCCTCTCCAAACAAAAGCTGCAGTTGTAATGTTTAAATATATTTATTTCAGCAGCTAGCAAGGAAACAACATTCTATGGCTCATACCCAATTAAAATCAAAGTGACCATGTAATTTTAAAATCATATTCTCATTTAAATAAAGATAATTGTTGTTATGTCAGTTCTGAACAAAATGAAAAAAATCTCTTGTTTTGTTTAAAGCAGTGCAATAGAGTTAAGATTAGTAATAAAGATTAATAAACCTGAGGACAGGGAGAGAACTACTTCAAGCAGCAAACATTATTCATGTTCTTAGCTGTAGTGGCAAGGCCAAAACCAGGGGTGTCAAACTCAATTTCATTGAGGGCCACATCAAGGTTGTGTTTGACCTCAGGGGGTAGGGGGAGGGGCATGGCCAGGGGGCATGGCCAGCTCGATGTCACTCATTGAGTTTTTGGCCGCAAAAGTCTCCTGCAGCCCTCTGTCAGCAAAAACAGACAGACAGATTAACAGAGTTGGAAGGGAAATTATAGGTCAGTGATGGTGAACCTTTTTTTCCTCGGGTGCCGAAATAGGGCGTGTGCACGCTATTGCATGTGCGTGCGTGCCCACACCCATAATTCAAAGCCCCTCACTTGCTCCACCCTCCTGCACATGCGTGCGTGACCCCCCACTCCCCCATTTCCAGACTTCCAGTGGGCCTGGTGGGCCCATTTTTCACCCTCCCCAGGCTCCAGAGGCTTTCTTGGAGCTTGGGGAGGGCAAAAACGCTCCCCCTGCCACCCTGGAGGCCCTCCGGAGGCCGAAATTGCCCTCCCAGAGCCTCCACATGAGCCAAAAATCAACTGGTGGGCACGCACATGCGCACTGGAGCTGAGTTAGGGCAACGGCTCGCGTGCCGGCAAATATGGCTCCGCGTGCCACCTGTGGCACCCGTGCCATAGGTTCGCCATCACTGTTATAGGTCATCTAGTCCAGAGGTCACCAACTGGTGGTCCATGAGAAAATTTTGGTGGTCCGCAGCACACCCAGGTGGAGGAGCTGCTCCGGTATGACCAATGGGCCAGTCCTATGACTAGAGCTCTGGAATATGGGACTGGCCAGGCAGCTCGTGGTGGGGCTGGAAATCTTCACCGTAGAGGGAGGTGCGTGCAACTTGCAACTTTGCAGATGGTGAACGTGCAAGGAGTAGGGCAGCCCTTGCTGGGCGGAATGAGGTAATGGTGCTGTTGCGGCAAGGGGGGGTGGCGGTGCAGGTGGGCCAAAAACAATGGGTGTTGACAACCCGTGGCTCTTTTGTCCCCCTGCTGTGGCTTCCTGTTGGATGATCCCACCACTGGCTGTCCTCGCCCTCCCAGTCACTCCTCATCTGGCCTGAGAAGGGAAGGGTGGGGGATGGAGATTCGCTCCATATTCCAGAGCAGGAGCGAAGCTTCATCTCTTGCTGGATCTTGTGGGTGTTTCTTCTGGCCCTTGTTGGTGCTGTGCACCCCTCGGTCACACCAGAGAATCAGAATGAGAGAGAGAGAGATGAGAGAGAGAGAGAGAGATGACACAGAGAGAGAGAGAGATGAGAGACAGAGAGATGAGAGAGAGAGAGAGAGAGAGAGAGAGAGAGAGAGAGAGAGAGAGAGAGAGAGAGAGAGAGAGAGAGAGAGGAGAGGGAGATACTGAGAGAGAGAGATGAGAGAGAGAGAGATGAGAGAGAGAGAGATGAGAGAGAGATGAGAGAGACAGACAGACAGACAGAGAGAGAGAGAGAAAGACAGACAGAGAGACAGAGAAAGAGAGAAAAAGAGAGGGGGAGAGAAAGAGAGAGACGAGAGAGATACTGTGTGTGAGAGAGAGAGAGGTGAGAGAGAGAGGGGGGAGAGAGATGAGAGATGAGAGAGAAAGCGATACTGAGAGAGAGAGAGAGGTGAGAGAGGAGGGAGAGAGAGGGGGGAGAGAGGAGAGAGGAGAGAGGGGAGAGAGAGATACTGAGAGAGAGAGATGAGAGAGAGAGATGAGAGAGAGATGAGAGAGAGAGACAGACAGACACAGAGAGAGAGAGAGACAGAGAAAGAGAGAGAAAAAAAGAGGGGGGGAGGGGGAGAGAAAGAGAGAGAGATGAGAGAGATACTGTGAGAGAGAGAGAGGTGAGAGAGATACTGAGAGAGGGGGGGAGGAGAGAGAGAGAGATGAGAGATGAGAGAGAAAGAGAGAGATACTGAGAGAGAGAGAGAGAGAGAGAGAGGTGAGAGAGAGAGAAAGAGAGGGGGGGGAGATCCCGGTGTTTTGTTTTCTGTGGGAAACGGGCCCAATTGGCTCTTTGAGTGTCTAAGGGTGCAGAAACAGGCGACCAAGTTAAGTGCCTGAAGGGCCCCATCCCATCATTGGGAGTCCAGGCGCTTCAGCGAGCGGCGCACTGGATTCATATTAGTGGTCCGCGGGATTTAAAGTTATGAATTTAGTGGTCCCTGAGGTCTGAAAGGTTGGTGACCCATGATATAGTCCAACCCCCCACCCTAGCAAGAGACCCTACACCATTTCTGACAAATGGCAGTCCAATCTCTTCTTGAAAGCCTCCAGTGATGAAGCTCCCACAACTACCGAAGGAAGTCCGAAGGAAGTCCTTATTGGAGAATATAGCTTGAATCTCTCCTTGATCAGTTTCCATCCATTATTCCTTGTCTGACCTCTATGTGCCTTGGAAAATAGCTTGACCCCTTCCTCTCTGTGGCAGCCCCTCAAATATTGGAGTACTGCTATCGTGTCTCCCCTGGTCCTTCTCTTCACTAGAATGTTACCTGTAACCATTCTTCATATATTTTAGTCTCCAGTCCCCTAATCATTTGCACATGGCCCGGCCAGGCTCCATTTTCACTGGCAGAGGCACCATAGGCCCGTGGGCCAGATCTAAGCACCCCGTGTCCTGGATCCGGCCCATGGCCTTGAGTATCACATCCCTGCTTAATACTATATACAGTTTGTTAGAAATAACGAAAGAAACTTGGATCGATTAAAAAAACAAAGAGTATTTATTGGAAAGAAATAATAATAATAGCAGTTTGCAAAGTGCGGTGGATCATTCAGCCTGACCTTAAGGTGAGGCTTGAGCCAAAAGCCACACTTACAATTTCAAAAGCTTTACATTTTATACTTTCTATCTTGACGCCCCCCCCATGCCCCTCCTTTCAGATACAGTTACCGATCACATCTAGTCCGTAACGCCTGAGAGACAACAGAATCTCTGACATGTCCATCAACACCTTTCCATTATTGCCCATAAAATATTTTGCAAGTACAGCATCTTCCTACTTCCCTTACCCTAGCATTAAGGAATGTCCCTTTTCGTTGGGCCCCTTTATTAATTAACAAAAGGATATACCGTATTTTTCAGAGTATAAGACGCACCTTTTTACCCCCCCAAAACAGGGTGAAAACTTGGGTGCGTCTTATACACCAAATGTAGCCCCACCCACCCAGCCACCCTCACCCTTTGGCCTCTGTCTTCCAGCAATTTACCTGTTTGCAGCAAACAGGGAAGCGCCTGTTCAGACAAGCAAGTCCTTAGCAGCTTCCCGATCCCCAGCTGATTTGCCACGTGCTAAAATGAAACTGAAACTGCAAAGAGGCAAATAGCTGGGAGAGACACGCAGATTTTTATTTTCTGCTGAACCGGCTGCAAAGCGGTAAGTGAATAACTATAAATGTCTGTAGAATGTTCAAATTATTAGACTTATTTTTTAAAGACTGCTTTATTATTGTTCTAGAGCCAAGGGTCTCCAACCTTGGCAATTTTAAGACTTGTGGACTTCAACTCCCAGAATTCCACAGTCAGCTTTGTTAGCTTTGCTGGCTGTGGAATTCTGGGCGTTGAAGTCCACAAGTCTTAAAGTTGCCAAGGTTGGAGACCCCTGTAAATCTAGACAACTTAACAAAATAAAGAAGCTTTTTAAAATAAATGCTTGCTCTGAAGAGGCCCAGTGCTATTGTATCTTCTTTTAAATAATAGAGAATAATGTATACTTCCAGAAATTTTAATTAATTTTAACAGCTCTGTACAAGTATAGCAATAGCAATAGCACTTTTCTTATATACCGCTTCATAGTGCTTTACAGCACTCTCTAAGCGGTTTACAGAGTTCAGCATATTGCCCCCAACAATCTGGGTCCTCATTTTACCGACCTCGGAAGGATGGAAGGCTGAGTCAACCTTGAGCCTAGTGAGATTTGAACAGCTGAACTGTTGAAATAGCAGTCAGCCTGCAATGGCTGCATTTAACCACTGCACCACTTCAGCTCTTACAGTATAGTATGAAATGTAACAGTGTCCTGTTTAGTATTAGAGTTTAGTTACCTTGGAGTAGATCTATTTAAATAATTGGGAAGAGTTAGTGTGACTACATTTAAGAAAACTTTCTGGCATAATGTACATTTCTCCAATTCTTTGCTATTTCTATGAGTCAAGCACACATGCACAGAAATACACAGCAAACAGTGTATATCATCTGTGCTGTTTGCTGTTTGCTGTTTGCTGTTTGGCAAATTGCTTGGAGGCAGAGGCCTTTTTTCCTTGTTTTCCTCCCCCAAAACTAAGGTGCATCTTATACTCCGGTGCATCTTATACGCCGAAAAATATAGTATGTCAGCATATTTTCTCCAACTATCTTAAAGCAACTAATATTTAACAAGTTCAAGCTGGAAGGGACCCTGCAGGTCATCCAGTCCAACCCCCTGCCCAAGCAGAATTAAATCTTCTACATTTATATAAATTTCTATATACTATTTTATTTTTGAATTTTCTTATATCCTACAAATCTACCCCTTTTCTATTTTATTAGCTTCTTCATAAAATAAAACATTATCTCCAAAATTTTCTTAAGCTTTCTTCAATTTCTTCAGCATTTTCAAATTTCATAACATCATCATCATATGTTTCTCTTTATTTTGTGTGACAGTTATCATACCTTCAATAGTGCTTTGTACCACATTCCTTATATGGGGTATAAGACATGGTAAACAGATTAATCCCAACATAACTGTACCTGCCATAAATAAGGCTTGCTTCCAATTATTAAAAATCCCCCCAAAAAATCCTTCATTATCCAAAATTCCTGTCCATGTTTGTACTATTTTTCTCATTCTATCTGTGATTTGTCTAATTACTTCCCCTGTATTATCTGCTCCTATATCATCATAGACAAGCACACCCAAAATTTCTCCTTTCTGTTTAGGAATGCGAAAGAAACTAGGTCTAATAGTTCCTAACACACATGTACCACTCCAATCTCTGGGTAAATGTGCATTTAGAGTACTGTGTTCCGTTGTAACTACATGGAGCACTCTTTCCCTTACATTTACGGGCTGTATGATATTTCAATGTTTTTGTTTGTGATTTTATCTTTTGTATTAGTGATAGTTATACATTCTTCACACTCTTGTTGTCCCTTTAAAACTCCAACAATTTCCCAGAACAGTAAAATCTGAAAAATGTTAATCATTCTGGAAGAAGATTGTCAATAATGATGAGATCACACTCTTCTGTACAATCAGTGTGGATGGGGGCACATTCTGAACAATGAGTACAATAGCAATACTTACACCAACATATGTAATTACAGAACTAACACATCAGGAAGAGGTATAGCCTCTAGCTCTTCTATCTGATCTTTTGGACACAATATAGGGATCCACTCCTCTTTTGCCCACCAAGATACTCAAGCACCCAGGAGTAGTAGAGCTATACTCAATCTTACTCCTATCCAATGCCCAGTATCATTCATTAATGTTTAAACACTGGAAACTTTACTCCAAAGAAAATAATATTGTTCCACATTTTTACCATATCCCCACTACATATATATCAAATATCAGCATGAAAATTTCTTAGAAGAGGATCAGATAATAAATTGGACTACAAATCTGTAAATAAAAAATACCATGAAAGAAAGATACTACCACGTGAATTTTTTGATTTGGCCAGGGAATTTAACCTCAGAGATGCATGGAGAGAAAACCACCCATATGAAATCAATACACATATTATTCCACCCCACAAAACTCCTGGTCGAGATTAGATATGGTTTGGGCCGACATAGAAACACTGAATAAAATCCAAGAAATTGAAATAAAACCAAATATATGGGCGGACCATAATCCTATAGCTTTCACAATAAAAGAGAGAAGAAGGACAAATAAGAAATGGTTTATGAACCAGGCTATATTAAAAGAAAGGAGTTATATTGATTACATGGAAAAAGAATTAGCCTTTTTTATGAAGGAAAACTGGAATAATGATACTACGATCCAGAACCTATGGGATACCACAAAAGCATACATAAGAGGATTAACCACAACATATACCATAAGGAGAAATAAAAACAAAAATAAACAAATTAATGAACTGCAAAAGAAAATGGGAGAACTAGAACATAGACAACAAATGGAACAATTAAATGAAAAAATTAAAGAAGAAAAGGCTCTAATTAAACATAGAATTAATTTACTGACACAAGAGGAGGTGGCACAGAAAATTAAAATGGCAAAACAAAATTATTTTGAAAATGCCAATAAGCCAGGCAGGTGGCTTGCCTACAAACTACGAAAAGAAAGGGAGGAAAGACACATACAACAATTAGAAGATGAGAAAGGTGAAGTAAAGACAATATTAGAGGACAAAAAAGATATAATACTTAAATATTTTAGAGAATTATATAAAAAAGAGGAAATAAGGGAAGAGGACATACAAACTTACCTGCAACAAGCAAAAGATATATCAATAATAGATTCGGATAAAAACATGCTAGATGAAGAAATAACACCTCTAGAACTAGAAAAAGCTATAAAAAAACAATAAAACGCCTGGACCAGATGGTATACCAGCGGAATATTACAAAGAACTACAGAACTCCATTAAACAACTATTGCTAGTAACATATAACAAAGTACTAAATAAAGGGGAAACTCCTAAAACATGGGCAGAATCAACAATATCATTAATTCCAAAAGATAAAGTAGAAAAACAGAAGATACAAAACTTCAGGCCAATCTCGCTGTTAAACGTGGATTATAAGATCTTCATGACCATAATGGCAGAAAGATTAAAAAATGTAATTAATAAAAACATACATCCTGATCAAAATGGCTTCCTCCCGCATAGAAACATTAGAAACAACACAAGAACAATTATGTTATGAACAACATATTAGAATATTATGAGGCAAACCCAGGAAAACCTGTAGCTCTCATGTTCCTCGATGCTCAAAAAGCATTTGATAATTTAAATTGGGATTTTCTCATAAAAAAGTTAGAGACTACAAATTTCGGCCCCAAATACATCAGGATGATTAGAGCTATATACTCAAAACAAACAGCCAAAATAATCATAAACCAAGATACAACAGATAAATTCAATATTCAAAAAGGAGTATGACAGGGATGTCCACTGTCCCCCTTGCTATTTATATTCACTTTAGAAACGCTGCTACAACAAATTAGGCAAAATCCAAGTATTGAAGGACTTAGAATTAGAGGGCAAGAGTATAAACTCCAAGCCTTCGCAGATGATATGGTCTTTAATATGGAAAATCCGATTGAGGTAGGACCAAAATTAATAGAGGAAATTAACAAATTCGGGAAAGTAGCAGGCCTAAAAATCAATAAAACCAAAACCAAAATAATAACGAAAAATCTACCAAATAAACAAATTCAGGAACTGGAAGAGAAATTGGGTATTCAAACTGTTAAAAAAATTAAATACTTAGGAATAATATTAACGGCTAAATGCACAACAATTAAAAATGATAATCATATAGAGTTGAATAAACAATTAGAAAAGGACTTAGAAAAATGGACAAAACTACCTATTTCACTAACAGGGAGGATATCGACGATTAAAATGTCAGTGCTACCAAAATTATTATACTTGTTTCAAACGATACCAATTAAATTAGATAGAAAATATTTTGACAACCTAAATAAAATGGTATCTAAATTTATATGGGCAGGAAAAAAGGCAAGAATTAAATTAAAATATTTACAGCAGAATAAAGAGCAAGGGGGCTTTGGACTCCCAGAATGGGAAACCTACTACCAAGCAGCATCACTACAGTGGGTAGCAGATTGGATTAAAATTAATAATAAAAGAATATTAACCCTCGAGGGACATGATCTACAGGTAGGATGGCATAGCTTCATATGGGATGGAAAACACAAAACACATTCCTATTTCCAAAAACATAAAATCAGAGAGTCATTATATAATACATGGAGTAAAATAAAACACCAACAATACAAAGAAATTCCAATATGGTTTTCAACTATGGAGGCGATTACATACCCCACCACAACAGACATACATAAAATGGTTAAATATGAACAAATACTAGATGAACAAGGGAACCTAAAAGAGATCCAAACCTTAAGAGATCAAGGAATCGGAATAGACTGGTGGCCATATTATCAAATTAAAACCAGACTACAGGAAGACAAGAAAAAGTTCGGAATAGCAAAAAAGAAATCAGAATTGGACAAAATTCTATTGGGACCAGAAAAAAAGATGATAACAAAAATCTATAAATTTTTAATAAATTACAAAATGAAAAAAGAAAAGGTAAAGGGAAACATGACGAGCTGGATCAAAAATTTTGGATATGAAATAAATCAGGAACAGTGGGAAGAAATATGGACTAAAAATTTGAAAATAACCAAATCAACATCATACAAAGAGAATATCTATAAAATGTATTACAGATGGCATCTTCCACCAGCGAGATTGGCCAGAATGTACCCAAACATGAATCCTAAATGTTGGAAATGTCCTCACAAAAATGGAACCTATTACCACATGTGGTGGACGTGCCCCAAAATTAAAAACTTCTGGCAAACAATACATACCTGGCTTCAAGAAATAACTAAATTAAAAATAAATCTCACACCAGAAACTTTCTTGTTAGGAATGTTGGAGCAAAAAATAGAAAAGAAATACTGGTATATCATAATTCATGTACTAACAGCAGCAAGAATAGCACTAATGCAGCATTGGAAACAAGGTGATGTACCAGCAGAAAACATAATAATAAAAAAAAATTTAGAATGTGAAGAATTGGACAAATTAACACTAGAACTGAAACAGAAAAAAAACTCAGAATTCTTTGAAACTTGGAACCTTTTTTATAACTGGCTAGAAAAAAGAAGCGGAAAAAAAGAAACATAGAAATGTTTAGATAGATAGATAAGTTATAATTGATAACCTACCAACTGATAGAACAATAGATAAGTATAAGTATTATAAATATATTTATATATGTATTAATTTATCAATAACCTATAAGTAGACAAAAATGAGAAGAGAAATATGACATAGATAGATATAGTTATATAGAAATATACAAACAAAAGGACAAGGTCAAGACGTTTACCGTAAAAGTTTATATGTATATATGTACATGTAAGTACATGTAGTGTTGTGTTCAATGTATGTTTGTCATTTTTAATGTTTATATACCAAATAAAAATTATTTTTTAAAAAAAGAAAATTTCTTAGAAGAGGAGGTGACTTTAAAAGGTCTTTTTCCCAACCTCTATTTTCACTCAATACAATTCCCTCCTCACCAGTTATTCTAACAGTTTTGTAAACTTTATTTTTAACTTTTAACACCACAAATATGCTTTCCCAGGTTGGCTCTCTCTTTTTATCACTCTTCCACTGGATTAGGATTTGCCTCCTTCTTTCAGCTCCTTCCACTCGGATTCGGAACCTGTAGGGGCAAATCTCATGAATTCTTAGGAAAGTGTGCTTTATTGTTTCTTTAAGGTCAACTTTAAAGGGTCCCCATGCGGGACGCTGGTTCAGGTGACTGGTGGAGACACAGGGCCTTTAGTAAGTCCAGCCCTTCTTGGCCGTCTGGACTGCTGTTTCGGAAGTGAGTAGTACTTGGAATGGTCCTTCCCACTTCGGGGTCAGTTTTTCCTCCCTCCAGCTCTGGATCAGCACCCAATCACTGTGGTGGAATTTGTGGACTAGAAACTCCAAAGGTGGTGTTTGAGCCAAAAGTCCTTGTTTCCTAAGGAAATCAAAGTAACTGGACAATTTATGCACATATTGTTTCAATTCCTTATCTCGAGTTTCCAGGGAATCAATACATATATTCCCTGGAGTAAAAGCTACTCCAAACAACAATTCATATGGTGATAATCCAATATCTTTTCTAGGTTGGGTTTGTATTCTCAGTAGAGCCAAAGGAAGACATTTAGTCCATTAACCCTTTCAACTTTACCACTGCTCTCCGCAGAGGCGTGTGTAACTTCCAATTAATTCCCAATGATTCCATAATATTCTGTAATATTTTTGAAGTAAAATGACTTTCTTGGTCACTACCGTATTTTTCAGAGTATAAGACTGTGGTGCCCACATACAGGTACTGAATGTAAAATAGTGAGTTGTTGTATAAAGTTAAAACGTTGTTAAAAGGAACTGTTTAAACAAGTAAGTCTAGAGCCAAACAGCTTCTAAATGTATGGTAAATAGAAAGGGGGAGGTGTTTATCCCAGTGCTCCAGAAGGGAGGGGGGATAGATTACATCATAAGAGACAGCCAATCGGATCATAGATAGCAGGGCCAGGAACTATAAAAGGCCTGGTATGAAGAGCTGAGGGAAGCTCTGTTATGTGGTAAATTCCATGAGGGAAGGATTAGTGTGGAGAGCTGAGGAGCTCTGTGTGTGACTTCCAAAGAGGGAAGATTTATAGAGAATCTCTGCCTGAGTTTGACTGTCCAAGAGGGAAGTTGACAGGAGAGAAAGATAGGACCTAGGCAGTTCTGTGGGAAGCAGGAGCCAGGGTCAGGGAACACGATTGATTGATATATATTGAGTAATTTGTAGATAGAGATAAACGGTGAAACGTGCTCTTATCTATAGGCCTAGAAACAAAGAAGAATTGGATTTGCTTAGATTTAGTCAGGAAAGCAAAGAGAGTCATTGAGGGGAAGAAAAGAAAAAGAAAGAATTAAATAGCTGCTTGTGGCTGTACCAAATTCATTTGACAATTACTGAGAAGTTGTATTTAAATAAACTGTTTACTGGTTTGTTCAAGAAGCGTGTCAACGTCTGTCTATTCCTCACATAAAGCAAATCTCAAACAATCCTGCAGAGCTTAGAGATATTGTAAAAGTAAAAGCAAGCCTCTAAAGAGAGAGAGAAGTGAAACAGAGGGCGCGACCCTTGGTCAGAGAGATATAAAAAAGAAAATTAAACACAAATCGCTACCAAGACTTATAAAACAATAAACCTGACTGGAAGGGGACGGGTGCATCCTCGCAACTGGTGGCAGCGCCGGGATTTGAACTGGTGGAGAACAAAATAATGCTTAGTTCAAAAGGCTGAGAGAAAAATTCTTGGATTTTAAAATTTTAAGGCTGAAGCTCAAATCTCCTGAGGTGAACGAAAAGGGTAAAGTAAGGAGATTGGCTTAAAGTAGGCAGAGAGGGTGTTTTGAGGTAAACTGAGACTGGTAAAATAGAAACACCACTCGAAACTGCTGGACATTGAGAGCCTTGTGTTAATCCACAACAAAAGCACACACCAAGTCGTATTTGTTGAAGTGTGTCAGCTCGTTGGTGTATTCCACGAAGGACTCAGGGTGCGAGTTCGAGTGGAGAAGAAATTCAGTTTGAAAGGGGTAGATTGATCCTCTCTGAGGTAAAAGTTTAATTGGTGTTGTAAGGGAGGACAATCGGATCACTGTGAAAATAAAATAAAAGAAAGACTAATATATATATATATATATATATATATATATATATATATATATATATATATATATATATATATATATATATATATATATATATATATATATATATATATATATATATATATATATATATATATATATATATATAGGAGCTCACAGATTGAGGAAAGAGGCTTGTCGTTTTAAAACCTTAATTTGGAAAAAAAAAGGAATGGAAACAAGAACTAGAAGACAGATACAGCCAGCTGGGGGTGAAGGGCCACAGGTTGAGGAGCCCATGTCAAATGTAAACTTGGAAGCTGAACTTTTGAGAATTAAGTTAAGCCATGAATGGGAACTAAGAGAAATGGAATTGGCCAGGGAAAAAGAAATAAGAGAAATGGAATTGGCCAGGGAACAGAGAGAAATGGAATTGTCCAGAGAGCAGGAAAGAGAAGAGAGGGAGATGCAGGCTAGAATGCAGAAAGAAGCCTTTGAACATGAATTGGCTATGGCAAAATTAAAAATGTCACAGGTAGAACAAGGATCTGGAGGAACAAGTAGCCATGAAAAGATTGACATAAAAAGATTCCCTCTGTATTCTCCAAGAGATGATGTGCAAGCATTTATATCTGCTTTTGAAAGGACTTGCTTAGAACTGAGTGTGCCTGAGGAAAAACGAATGGGGTATTTGAGGCCCAGATTAGCCGGGCAACTTCTAGAAATATATGCCGGGTTAAGTGATGAAGATTTGAAGGAATGGTAGAAGGGTATAAATAAATTTATTTGGGCAGGGAAGAAACCGAGAGTAAATCAGAAAATAATGCAAGATACACGAGAGAGGGGAGGTCTTAAAATGCCTAATTTAAGATTGTACTATGAAGCAGCTACCCTTTCAGCAATTACTGATTGGATTAATTTGACGGAAGATAGGATATTAAATATTGAAGGATATGGTTTGATTTATGGGTGGCATGCTTATTTAGTGTACAATAAAAAAAGTAGATAAGGCTTTTAAGAGTCATATATTAAGAAATGCGCTATTGCGTGTCTGGAAAAAGTATCAATGTAAATTAAATCATAAGTTACCTATATGGACAGTACCCAGACACGTGATAGAAAATATAAATTTGGAACAAAAGCAAGATAAAATTACATATAAAGAACTTCTTTATGAAGAAGGAATTAGATTACATTTAAAATCTATGGAGCAATTAGGACAAGAAGGAATAATTAGAACTTGGTTTCAGTATGGGCAGTTGCAGGCTAGATGGAAAGAAGATAAAAAAAACTGGTATCTTGCAGCAAGATGATAATTTAATAATTCAAATAAAAAATAAAGGTCCAATGCATATAAAGAGATTGTATAATGCTTTAGTGGAATTAGATTCAGAAACAGAGCTAGTTAAGGATTGTATGATAAAATGGGCTCAGAATATTGGAGAACCTATAATGATGGAAACATGGGAAAAGATATGGGTCAGAAATGTAAAATTTACGCAAGCTCAAAATTTAAGGGAGAACTTCTATAAAATGGTTTATAGATGGCACTTAGATCCAAAAAAACTAGCTCGTATGTATCCAAATTTACAACCTAAATGTTGGAGATGTGAATGTGAAGATGCTACGTATTTTCATATATGGTGGACTTGTAAAAAAATTAAGGCTTTTTGGATAAAAATATGGTGGATTATTCAAAATATCTTAAAGAAAAAGATTAAGTTTACACCACAGTTTTTTTTTTGTTGGGAATAATTATGGATTGTACTGTAATAGAGACTAAATTGGTTTTGAATTTAATAACAGCTGCCAGGTTGCTGGTGGCACAGTATTGGAAGAAGGAAGATATACCTACTATCGAGGAATGGACATTGAAAGTTGTACATCTGGCTGAAATGGCAAAAATCTCATCATATCTCAAAGACCATTCAAATGAGAGATATATATTGGAATGGAGTAGATGGACTGATTATATTCAAAAAAAGTATCAGATTAAGAAGATACAAATAGTCTAATAATGATATATGTTTAATTTTTAGATTATGTTTAAAAGGTTTTGAGTAACAAGGAGTTAAAGAACTAGAGAAATTTTGAAATTAATAATCTGTTAGTATATTTTAATTTCATGTTTATTGAATACTATACCCTGTGCTTTTTCTGGGAAGTCGGGGTGGGTGGGTGGGCGAGAGGGGGGGAGGGTAAGGGGGTGGGGAGGGGTCTGGGGTGAAGGGGGGGAGAAAAGAGAAAAATGTTTGTACTTTGTACTAATAAAACTTTTTGAATTAAAAAAAAAGAAACGTGTCAACGTCTGTCTATTCCTCACATAAACCAAATCTTAAACAATCCTGCAGAGCTTAGAGATAAAAATAAAAGCAAGCCTCTAAAGAGAGAGAGATGTGAAACAGAGGGTGCGACCCTTGGTCAGGGAGATATAAAAAAGAAAATTAAACACAAATCGCTATCAAGACATATAAAACAATAAACCTGACTGGAAGGGGACGGGTGCATCCTCGCAAGGATGCACCTGAGTATAAGACACACCTTAGTTTGGGGGGAGGAAAACAAGGAAAAAAGGCCTCTGCCTCCAAACAATTTGCCAAACAGCAAACAGCAAACAGCACAGATGAAATTTTAATTAATTTTAACAGCTCTGTACAAGTATAGTCTGTAATGTAACAGTGTCCTGCTTAGTATTAGAGTTAAATCCTGACTTACCTTGGAGTAGATCTATTTAAATAATTGGGAGGAGTTAGTGTGACTACATTTAAGAAAACTTTCTGGTATAATGTACATTTCTCCAATTCTTTGCTATTTCTATGGGTCAGGCACACATGCACAGAAATACACAGCAAACAGTGTATATCATCTGTGCTGTTTGCTCTTTGGCAAATTGCTTGGAGGCAGAGGCCTTTTTTCCTTGTTTTCCTCCCCCAAAACTAAGGTGCGTCTTATACTCCGGTGCGTCTTATACTCCGAAAAATACGGTATACATTATTCCAAGTTAGTCTTAGTTAGCAAAGCTAACAAAGCTGGCTGTGGAATTCTGGGAGTTGAAGTCCACAAGTCTTAAAATTGCCAAGGTTGGAGACCCCTGGCTAGAACAATAATAAAGCAGTCTTTAAAAAATAAGTCTAATAATTTGAACATTCTACAGACATTTATAGTTATTCACTTACCCCCTTGCATCCAGCAGAAAATAAAAATCTGTGTGTCTCTCCCAGCTATTTGCCTCTTTGCAGCTAGTTTTACTTTCATTTTCACACATGGTAAAACAGCTGAAGGTCGGGAAGCTGCTACTGACTTGCTTGGCTTTACAGGCTCTTCCCTCTTTGCTGCAAGCAGGTAAATTGCTGGAAGACAGAGGGCAAGGGGTGGGGGTGGGTGGGTGGGTGGGCTGCATTCTGTGTATAAGACGCACCCAAGTTAATATTGTAATTTTATATATATATATATATATATATATATATATATATATATATATATATATATATATATATATATATATATATATATATATATATATATATATATATATATATATATATATATATGTATATATATATATATATGTATATGTATATATATATATATATATATATGTATATATATATATATATGTATATATATATATATATGTATATATATATATATGTATGTATATATATATATATATATATATATATATATATATATATATATATATATATATATATATATATATATATATATATATATATATATATATATATATATATATATATATATATATATATATATATATATATATATATATATATATATATATACACATATGTAGGTCTTTGGGTATTCGGGTTTTCTCCCGCGTGAAATTGGAAGTGTCTTTGCAACGTTTCGACGAAGTCTCATTCGTCATCATCAGGCTGGAGTCTTCAGCTTGCTGCTTCTAGGAGCAATGTGAGATTGCAGCTGTTTCTTCCTTTTAACTGCCACTGGGGGTTTGAACTGATAGGGTGGGAGCTTGGCTGTGTTCTGATTGGGTGGAGGTGTGTTCTGATTTGTTGGGGGCTTGGCTGTGCTCTGATTGGATGGGGGGTTGGCTGTGCTATGATTGGCTGGGGTGTCAGTTTGCTTCGTGTATGGAATGGAGGGGTTTAGAGTGGCTAAAGATGCAGCTATGGTCTGGCTTCTGGTTTGTGGCCGTGCCTCATTGGTGTGGGTTTGGGTTTGCTTTTTGCATGGGTGTGTGGTGGTGACATCCTGTGTGGTTTTCGTGAGTGTGGGTCTAGTGTCATTCTTAGTGTTAGGGACTCGTTTGTCAACAAGTGCGGGTTTCCAAATGGCTGGTAGGGTGGCTGTCCTACCAGCCATTTGGAAACCCGCACTTGTTGACAAACGAGTCCCTAACACTAAGAATGACACTAGACCCACACTCACGAAAACCACACAGGATGTCACCACCACACACCCATGCAAAAAGCAAACCCAAACCCACACCAATGAGGCACGGCCACAAACCAGAAGCCAGACCATAGCTGCATCTTTAGCCACTCTAAACCCCTCCATTCCATACATGAAGCAAACTGACACCCCAGCCAATCATAGCACAGCCAACCCCCCATCCAATCAGAGCACAGCCAAGCCCCCAACAAATCAGAACACACCTCCACCCAATCAGAACACAGCCAAGCTCCCACCCTATCAGTTCAAACCCCCAGTGGCAGTTAAAAGGAAGAAACAGCTGCAATCTTACATTGCTCCTAGAAGCAGCAAGCTGAAGACTCCAGCCTGATGATGACGAATGAGACTTCGTCGAAACGTTGCAAAGACACTCCCAATTTCACGCGGGAGAAAACCCGAATACCCAAAGACCTACATACAAACACCCGCGAAAACCTCAGAAAACATATACACATATACATATACATATACATATACATATACATATACATATACATATACATATACATATACATATACATATATATATATATATATATATATATATATATATATATATATATATATATACACAGTATAATAACCTGATTTTTTCAAATATTTCTTAGCTATAATTATACATAATCTTATATAAGTTATATTTGTATATCCTATATTAATCATATTTGTTTTCGTTTTTCGTACCAATCATAAAATGTATTCCAAATTTCATAGTACTCAGAGTCATCCTTTCCTTTTAGTTCCATTGTCAATTTATCTGCTTCTGCACATTCCAAAATTTTCCTAATTACAATACTTTCATTTGGGACATCATTCTGTTTCCAGTGTTGTGCAATAGTTATTCTTGCTGCGGTTAGTATGTGCAGCATAATATAATAGTGTTTCTTCTCCATTTTCTGATTGATAATTCCCAGCAGAAATGTTTCTGGTTTTATATCAATTTCTTGTTTCGTAATTTCTGTTAGCCAGATTTTAATTATATTCCAAATGTTTTTTATTTTTGGACAGGTCCACCACATATGATAGTAAGATCCTACTTTATATTGGCATTTCCAACAGTTAGGTGTTAAATTTTTATACATTTTGGCCAATCTCGCCGGAGGAAGGTGCCATCTATAATATAATTTGTAAAGATTTTTTTTGTATGAAACTGATTTGGTCATTTTGTAATTTTGGTTCCAAATTTTTTCCCATTGATTCAAATGTATATTATGTCCGAAATTTTTAGTCGAACTAATCATATTTCCTTTCATTGTTTCTTTTTGCATTTTATATTTTAGCAAGAATTTATATATTTTAGTTATTGTTTTCTTTTCTTGGCCCAATAAGATTTTATCCAATTCTAATTTTTCTCTTTGTATTCCATAGTTTTTCTTGTCACTTTCTAATCTGTTTTTAATTTGGAAGTATGGCCACCAATCTATTCTAATTCCTTCTTGTTCTAATTTTTGTATAGATTTTAAGGCTCCTCCTTCCTCTAATATTTCCTCATAGGTGACCATTTTATTCAAATTTGTTGTATTAGGGTGCGTGATGGCTTCCATACCAGAAAACCAAATTGGTATTTTTGTATAGTGTTGTTTTTTAATTTTAAGCCAAATTCCAAGTAGTGAATCTCTGATTTTATGTCTTCTAAAGCAGTGGTCCCCAACCTTTTTATTGCCGTGGACCGGTCAACGTTTGATAATTTTTCCGCGGCCCACTGGGGGGGGGGTTGCGGCATCGCGTTGATTATTACCCGTATGTTCCGGCGTATAAGACGACTGGGCGTATAAGACGACCCCCAACTTTTCCAGTTCAAATATAGAGTTTGGGATATACTCGCCGTATAAGACTACCCTTCCTACTATCTTTCTTTTTCTTTCTGTCTTTCTTCCTTCCTAACATCTTTCTTTCTTTCTTTCTTTCTTTCTTTCTTTCTTTCTTTCTTTCTTTCTGTCTGTCTGTCTGTCTGTCTGTCTGTCTGTCTGTCTGTCTGTCTGTCTGTCTGTCTGTCTTCCTTCCTTCCTTCCTTCCTTCCTACCATCTTTCTTTCTTTCTTTCTTTCTTTCTTTCTTTCTTTCTTTCTTTTTCTTCTTTCTTCCTTCTTCTTCCTTCCTTCCTTCCTTCCTTTTCACACTTTATTGCATACTTTCCTACAAGTAAGAATCCATCTGATGCCTTTTCTATGCATTTTATGACAAAGAACCAATAACAGGAACCCTTTTCTTCTACCTTGGATTTTTTAATTTCTTCACAATTGCAAGCTTTGTGATAGACAATTAGGCAACATATGCCTTGTACTGTGAAAACTACTTTGCTCTCTGTAGAACAAATGAAGAAACTTTCTGGCAACCCTCCAATATTGTCCAATAGGGACAATGGGATATTGAGAGAATCCCTGTGTTTGTGCTGTTTAATTTGTTGCTGCTGTAGCAGCTTCCTTGCTCCAAAGTGATATTTGTCTTTGAGTTGGTGGTTTCCATCATAGCATTGGTAATGATTCTTTCTTTCTTTCTTTCTTTCTTTCTTTCTTTCTTTCTTTCTTTCTTTCTTTCTTTCTTTCTTTCTTTCTTTCTTTCTTCTTTCTTTCTTTCTTTCTTTCTCTCTCTCTTTCTCTCTCTCTCTCTCTCTCTTTCTTTCCTTCCTTCTTTCTTTCTCTTCCAGGACGCCAAGTGCGGGGAACCGCACCAAGCGAGGTAGGTGGGTGGGTTGCTCCCCTCCCCTCCCCTCGGAGGAAGAAGGAGCCTCTGTCACTGTCTCTCGTGGGGCTCCAGCTACCCGACTGAGTCCCCGACCGCGGCACTGGCAGGGTTAAAGTGCATGGGAGGGAAGGAGAGCGCACGCTACCGCTGCCGCTGCTGCTTTCGCTGCTCCGATATTTCTTCGGTGGGCGCGCGCGGGAGGAACCGCTGAGCAGAGGCACCCGGCAGCTTAAGGCAAGAGGCGGGCGGGAGACGCGGGCAGGAACCTGCCCCGATGCCACCACTTCTGGCATCCCCGTGCCTCTCACCCCGCTCGCCGGGTGCCTCTGCTCAGCGGTTCCTCCCGCGCGCGCCCACCGAAGAAATATCGGAGCAGCGAAAGCAGCAGCAGCGGCGGTAGCGCGCGCTCTCCTTCCCTCCCATGCACTTTAACCCTGCCAGCGCTGCGGTTGGGGACTCAGTCGGGTGGCTGCAGCCCCGCGAGAGACAGTGACAGAGGCTCCTTCTTCCTCCAAGGGGAGGGGAGGGGAGCAACCCACCCACCGCTTGGCTGGAGAATGGCGGGGATGTGGCCACGGCCGTTTTTCAGCTCCCCCCGGCTCGGAATTTTCAGTACCCGGCGTATAAGACGACCCCCGACTTTTGAGAAGATTTTCAAGGGGTAAAAAGTCGTCTTATACGCCGGCACATACGGTAGCAGGGCGGCCCGGTACCATTTGTTCTGCGGCCCGGTACCGGGCCGCGGACCGGGGGTTGGGGACCACTGTTCTAAAGTATGAGTGAGTTTTGTGTTTATCATCCCAGAGGAATCCATGCCAGCCTAAGTGTAGATCATATCCCTCTAGTGTCAATAGTCGTCTATTTTTAATCTGTATCCAGTCTTTTAACCATGCTAAAGCAGCTGCTTGATAATACAATTCAAAATCTGGTAGTCCAAAGCCCCCCTGGTTTCTAGTCTCTTGTAAGTATTTTAATTTAATTCTGGGTTTCTTCCCTACCCATATGAATTTAACTAATCTTTTATTTAACTGTTTAAAATATTTTTCCTCTAATTTAATTGGTATAGTTTGGAAGAAATACAGGATTTGTGGTAATATAGTCATTTTAATTGTTGCAATTCTGCCAATAAGGGAAATTTGTAGTTTATTCCATTTCTCTAATTCCTTTTCAATTTGCTTTAATAATTCCGTATAATTATCTTCTTTAATTGTAGTGCACTTCGCTGATAAATTTATTCCTAAATATTTTACTTTCTTTACAATTTGCATTTCCAATTTCTCTTCTAATTCTTTATTTTGTTTAGCCGTCAAGTTTTTAGTTATTATTTTAGTTTTCTGTTTATTAATTTTTAGACCGGCTACTTTTCCAAATTTATTTATTTCTTTTAACAAAATTGGTCCTATTTCTAATGGTTTTTCTATATTAAAAATCAAATCATCAGCGAATGCCTGAAGTTTGTATTTTTGTTCTCTTATCTTAAGTCCTTTTATTTCCTTATTTTCCCTTACCCTCTGTAATAATGATTCTAATGATAAAATGAATAGTAGGGGGGACAATGGACAACCTGTCTAACTCCTTTTTCTATATTAAAACTATCAGTCATTTCTCCGTTAATGATAATTTTTGTAGTCTGCTTTGAATATATTGTTTTAATTGTTCTTATATATTTTTCTCCGAAATTCATTTTAATTAGTTGATTTGTTATGAAATCCCAATTTAGATTATCAAATGCTTTTTGGGCGTCTAAGAATATGAGTGCCACGGATTCCCCTGGGTGTGTCTCATAATACTCCAGAATGTTCAAAACTGTTCTTATGTTATTTTTTATGTATCTATTCGGTAAAAAAAACCATTTTGATCTGGATGTATAATTTCAGTAAGTGTTTTTTTCAATCTTTCGGCCATTATTGAAGCAAAAAGTTTGTAATCAGAATTTAACATCGAGATTAGCCTGTAATTCTGGATCTTATGTTTCATTGTAGCGTCTTTTAGAATTATGGTTATCAGTGCCTCTGTCCATGAGTCTGGAATTTCCCCTTTAGTTAAAACTTCATTATATGTTGTTAGTAATATATTTTTCAGAATTGTTTGTAGTTCTTTATAATATTCTGCTGGGATTCCATCAGGTCCAGGAGTTTTGTTATTTTTTTGGTTCTTAATTGCTCTTTCTATCTCTATTGATGTTATTTCTTCGTCCATTATATCTTTTATAATATCTGGTATTTGTGAAATGTTAGAATGTTGTAAATAGTTTTGTATATCTTTTTGTTGTATATTATCCTTACTATATAACTCACTGAAATATTCTCTTGCTATTTCCTTTTTTTTCTATTGTGAATTGCATTCTCCCTTTTGGATCTTCTAATTGTTGTATAAATTTCTTTTCTTTTTCTTTTCTTAATTTGTAGGCCAGCCATCTGCCTGGTTTATTGGCGTGTTCAAAATAATTCTGTTTAGTTGTCTTAATTTTTAATGCTATTTCCTCTTGGGATATTAGATTTATTTTGTGTTTAATTAATTCCTTTTCTTCTTTAATTTCATCATTTTGTGGTGTATCCTGCAGTTTACGTTCTAATTCCCCTATCTTATTTTGTAATTCATTGATTTGTTTGTTTTTGTTCTTATTTCTTTTACTAGTATAGGCGATGGTTAGTCATCTTATATAAGCTTTCATAGTATCCCATATATTTTGAGTGGTTGTATCATTATTCCAATTTTCTTTTAAGAAGAAAGCTAATTCTTTCTCCATATATTGTTTAAATTCTTTTTCTTTTATTATCTTCTGATTCATCATCCATCTTCTTCTTCCCTTTTTTGTCCCTCTTATTACGATTGATAAAGGATTGTGGTCCGCCCATGTATTTGGTTCAATTTCTGCTTTTTCTATTTTTTGTATTTGGTTCTATATTGGTCCAGATCATATCGAGTCTAGACCAAGATTTCTGTGGACTTGAGAAATATGTAAATTGATTTTGTTTCGGGTGTCTTTCCCTCCATACATCTCTTATTTTAAATTCATTAGCCATATCAAAAAAGATTTTTGGTAGTATTCTTCTTTCACAATTTTTCTTTCTTCCCGATTTATAATCCTTTTTAGCATCTACCACTGCATTGAAGTCTCCAATTATACATATATTTTCTCTCTCTAATTTAATAATTTGTTGATACAGTTTTGCATAATATTCTTTTTGTCCGCTATTTGGGGCATAAATGACCACAAGTAATATTTTTATTTTATCAATAGTAATTTCTACTATAAGTATTCTTCCTTCCATATCTGCATATATTTGCTTAGGACTTAGCCAATTTTTTATATATAATGCTATTCCTCTTTTTTTGTCTCAGCTAACAATATGAAAAGTTTACCTATTTTGGGTTGTTCTAATATTTTGTATTCTTCTTTTTTAATATGTACCTCCTGAATACATGTAATATCTGATTCTTGTCTTTGTAGTCCATTAAATATTTGCCTTCTTTTTAATGGTGAGTTAATTCCATTTATGTTTACAGAGAATATTTTGATTTGATTTTGCCTTTTATTGTCTACTCGTTGCTCTTGTTACTCTCGTACTTCTTATTTCTTTTGACTTTGTCGTCCTATCTCCTTCTCTCTCTTGTTTTTTCATCCGTTCTATATCTTCTACCATTTCTTTTTCTTCCTGACTTTGTCCTTCTCCCTCCATACTACTTTCTCCATCTTTTTCTAAGTATCATTCAATAAATTGATCTACTTCTTCCATTGTTTCTATCCTTATTTTTTCGCCTTTCAATGTTAGTAGAATTTCTTCAGGAATCAACCATCTGAAGGGTATTTCCTGTCTTATTAATTTTGCTGTGAAATATTGCAGGTCCCTTCTCTTTTCTCTTATTCGTTTTGGAATTTGTTTTAGTACATTAATTTCTCTTTCTTTATAAAGTATTTGTTCAGTTCTTGTGGTTTTATATATCTCATCACGTAGTGCTTTCTTAGTGAATCATACGTGCACCTCCCTAGGGAGTTTGTGTCTTTTTGCAAAATTTGTTTGTACCCTATAGACCTCATCGATATGTCTGTTTTTCTTTTTCTGTCTGAAGGGCTTCGGACAATATCTCTACTACCAATCCAAATAAATCATCCTCTTTTACTTCTGGTATATTTTGAAATCTCAAATAAAATGCTGATTTCTCTAACTCGAGATGTGCAATGGCCCCTTCCAATTCTTTGTTTTTTGCCCTTAATGTTTCCTCTGTTTCTTCTATTTTTTTTGTTAGTTAATTCAGTTTTTTCCTCTATAATCTTAATTTTTATTCATGTTTAGCAACCACTTCCTGAATGACTTCCATTCTATTATCCAATTTTTTAATATTCCCCTTGATCTCTTCAAAGTTTTCTTTTGTCTCTTCATGATTATGAAAAATTGCTTCCTGCGTTTTAATCATTGTTTCTTGTTGTGTCATCATGAATTCTTGGATTTTATCTAAAGTGGCCTGCATAGTATGTAATGAGGGGGTTTGTCCTTGTTTCTCTGTGGATGCCATTTCTGTAATAAGCTTTTGTCCTGCCGATGAGGGCGTTGCAGGAGTTGTTTTTTTAATCATTTTAGTCACAGTTGTTGATGTTGAGATTTTTATTCTACTAAAGAAATTGTTCCACACTTTCATAAATTTCTTTTCTTATCCTTACTGTTTTCTATATTTTATTATTCTTATTTTAAAGTTTCGTAGTCTAAATTATTATAACTAAAGATCAATAATAATAATAATAATAATAATAATAATAATAATAATAATAATAATAATAATAATAATAATAATAATAATAATAATAATAATAATAATAATAATAATAATAATAATAATAATAATAATAAAAGAAAACAGGAGGAGAGAAAGAAAGAAAGGAAAAGAAAGGTATATTATACTTCTATTGTATCTTATATCTCTTAATGTATAGAATAGTATATCGTAGTTTGAGAGAAGGAGATAGGAAAGAAAAGTTAATTTTTAATCATTTAAACTTAAATATTCTACTTAATATATTTTAATTAAGAGACTACTAAGATTGCTATAAACTAATCTACTCAATATATAGATCAAAAATATTTTCAGTGGTAATTTTTAATAATTATTAATTAATTAAGCAATAATTTTAATTTACTAGTATTTCAAATTGTTCACAGCTTAGTCTCTTCAATAATAGATATTTCAATTCAGTCACTTAAATTAAAGTATTATCAGCACATAGACAGTCTTACTTCTTATAGAGTATAATAGCAGTAGCAATCAATTATCTAAATATCAAAATACTTCTAATTACAACTTAATATATATAGGACTGTAAATATATAGTTTAGAAGTTTTAATTTCAAAATGTTTTTCTATTTAATCAATATAGTAGGCTCTATATATCTTACAAATGTCTTTTAAAGGAGGTCGTCTCTCTTCTGCTTCAATTTCACTGTCCATTCAAAATGTCTGCATTCCAAAAGAAAGCTTTGTCACCGTCTCTTTTTCCCCCTCCTTTCCCTTAGCTCAAAGTTGTAGTCAATGTCTTTAAATTCCAAAATGTTTTTGATATAAATGTAACGAAAATTTCCTTTCTGCCGTCAGTTATTTCTTTCTTTAACAGTTCTTTCAAGTCCAACGTGTCCCCTTTAAGCAATCCGTAGCTGATTTTATTTTGCCTTTCGCTCCTTTCCGCTAAGGCGCCGCTTGGTCCTTTTTGGAGACTCACTTCTCCTTCAGTAGTGCCAATCATCTGTATTTCAATAGGAGTTCTCTCCAGGAAAAATTGTAATCCACTTTAGTTTAGATAGTTCAGATAATTTTGTCAATATATTGCCATTTCTCTATTTTTTCCTTCCTCACTGCATGCTCGGGCCGCCATACCTCTGGACCAGCATGAACTGTTGGTTTCTTCTCCGTCTAGCTACAGGGTTTCCATCTGCTTCGGCGGGGGTTTGCACCTCCTCCCGTCCTTGCATGAGGTTCCCCTTCCTCACGCTAGCCCCTTCAAGGCTCCACGCTGCGGATTTCAAGCAAACTAGTCGGAGAAAATCGAGCTGATATATATATGTTTCCTGGTGAAAGAGCTGATTGGGAACAGAGCCTATGGCCTAGTGGTTAAGTTGCTGCCCTGCAAGGCAGCCGGCCTGGATTCAAATCCCAGTAAGGGGTATGGCTATCTGATGAGAGCAAAATAAGCTTGAAATAGATCTATAATAGTCTCCCTTTATTTTCATTTATCAGCAAAAAATCCTACATATATAAATCAAATATATTTGAGAGCATTAACTCAGAATACCTCATTAAGATTGTTTTCTTTTTAAAGCTGTTTTTTATATATATGTATGTGTATATATATATATATATATATATATATATATATATATATATATATATATATATATATATATATATATATATATATATATATATATATATATATATATATATATATATATATATATAATATATATAATATATATATATATATATATATATGCATATATATGCTATATATATATATGCATATATATATGCTATATATATATATATATATATATATGCATATATATGCTATATATATATATATATGCATATATATGCTATATATATATATATATATATATATATATATATATATATATATATATATATATATATATATATATATATATATATATATATATATATATATATATATATATATATATATATATATATATATATATATATATATAGAACAGCTTTAAAAAGAAAACAATTTTAATGAGGTCGGAGAATATATATATATATATATATATATATATATATATATATATATATATATACATACATATATATAAAAACAGCTTTAAAAAGAAAACAATCTTAATGAGGTATTCTGAGTTAATGCTCTCAAATATATTTGGGTTAAACTTTAAAATTAATGCTTTGCTTTTAATAAAATGAGTCAGATTCAAATTCCATTCAGATGGAAGAAATTCTCATTAAATAGCTTAAAACATTTAAAAATGTAAGTAAAATCTTTCACAATCATTTCTTTTTATATATAGGTTTAATTAAACATTTTAAACCTCAAAAATCTCCAAAAGAAATCAAATCAAATCAAAACAGTGAAAGGCAAGGCTATGTGAATAGGTTGCCAACCTGCCTCTCCTTTCTCAAACAGGCTCAGCAGAGAAGGGGGATAAGAGAAAAAAATGTTTAAAACGCACGGGATTTCCCTGCTTTTCTCGCTCTTTCAAGGCAAAAAAAAAATCCTTGAGTTTACAACCAGCGAGGACAAGGAAACATTTAAAAGATTACACAAAAATTTAACTCTTTCTCTCCACTCATCATTCTCTCAACAAAATATTTTTCTCCATTTCTTCCTCTCTCTCTAGCTTTAGTAAATCACACACATTTCCTTACTACTTATTGTTTAGGTAATCAAAATACATTCACAACTTTTCTTACTACAGTCAGACTGCTTGTATAAACCATTTTCACATGCAAAAATCCCATTTCATACAAACCAATCTACAATTTTTCCAGGGAGCTTTTTCACAAGCCAATGAGCTCCATTTACACACAAACACATATACACACACATGTATATCATTAATTTGCCGGCCGGCCAAACTTCTCACAATCAATTCAATCCCATTCAATTCTACACACTATTATTATAAATGCACATCTAAAAATAATTTTTAACAGAAATCATATCAAATTGATAATGTCAACTTATCTAAGTCTTCCCATTTAGACAGGCTTTACCTTTTTATTACCTACTAAACCCCAGGTGGGAAGAACAACAAATATTTTAAACAAAATCTTTATTCTTAGTTCTTTTAAAATTCTCTGGCTCTTTTGAAAATGGTAAATTCTCAAGATCTTTATAATACTGCAATATTTATTTTGCTTCTACTCCTGGTTCCTACTACCACACACAATAGCATTAACAAAAACCTCCCATTTTAAATTCATTTAATACTCTGTTTCCCCCAAAATAAGACATCCTCTGATAATAAGCCCAATTGGGCTTTTGAGTTCATGGCAATAAGGCCAAGTGCTTACAGGGTCTTATTTTTGGGGAAACACAGTATGTTCTCCAGTGGGCTCTGAGGGTCTATCTTTAATTTTGGGTTTTTCCGAATGTTCTTCACACATTTCTCTTGAGACCCACTGGTTGCATTGCCCATAATTGGTTACCAGAAAGGAGAAATCCATACCAACTTGAGTGAGACCTTTATTACAATACCACTTTGCCCTTTACCACGATCCGATGATCGCTAGGGGCTCACCTTTCAAATAGTCCTTTACCTTGGCCCAAGGGACCACTAGGGACATCTCCACACACCTCTCACACAAGTCTCAGATTCTCACAGTCCTACCCAACCCACAACCGCCTAGGAAGTGTGCTCCTTTACCAGAACTACTCACCCCTAGGTCCATGCGCATGAAGTCACCCAGTCTGGTCCGGCAATCATCTCATAAATCTGTTTCCTTCTCTCTTCTTTCTGTTTTTAATCGATCACTATTTAAAACAGGAATTCGTGCCTCGTTCTGTGCTTCTGAACAGCTGAGTCGACCTCGGGCTGTTGTAAATCAACAGGACGTGCCTCCCTTTACTCGACTCCGCTGTCCAGGGCACCAGAAGAGAACAGCAAATGCCCGCATTCTCCACCAATTTGTTAGAAATAACAAAAGAAACTTGGATCGATTAAAAAAACAAAGAGTATTTATTGGAAAGAAATAATAATAATAATAATAATAATAATAATAATAATAATAATAATAATAATAATAATAATAATAATAATAATAATAATAATAATAATAATAATAATAATAATAATAATAATAATAATAGCAGTTTGCAAAGTGCGATGGATCATTCAGCCTGACCTTAAGATGAGGTTTGAGCCAAAAGCCACACTTATGATTTCAAAAGCTTTACATGTTATACTTTCTATCTCGATGCCCCCCCTTCATGCCCCTCCTTTCAGATACAGTTACCAATCACTTCTCCATAGTGGGTGGAGCTAGCCTCCAAGATTGGGATGACACATTCCATAGCCAATCAGGACTGAGTCTGATAACATATAAAAGGTGTCCTCCATTACTACTCCCCCTCTTTCGACTCAGTCCAAGTCAAAAGGACCTGTGTCTCCCCAATTGATTATATCTTTGAATATCTGTGATTACTTCAAAGACATCTTTCAGTCTTCAATCGTGAGTGAGTGCACACAAGCAGCTGTCAGCTGGCACGTGGAGCAATTGTGCCATCGGGCTTTGGCCCTACCATCGGCCTATCAGGCCATCAGTGGTGTGGGTGGTTAGTGGTGATCCCCTGCGGCCTGGCTTTCCTACGTGTGGGTGACCTGTCGCAGAAGCTACGCGCTTGAGTGACCAGCTGCCAGGGTGACCTGTGTCACTGCCGCGTTCTGAGGAGAGAGGATTCCCTGACTTCTGACTGACCTGTCAAACGCAAAAGCCTCGCGCTTAAGCGTTCAGCGCCTCTCTTCCTCTCCTCTGATGTTCGGGCCTTCCAGATTGCCCTGTCGGGACCACGGGATCGAGCGACCACCAGATCGGCGTCCAGCAGTGGACTTCGGCGTCTAGCCTGGGCATTGCGGCAGGTTTATCGGCCCGATCTGCACCAAAATTCGCACCAGTGGCCATTTTGAAACCGCCGAACTCCTTGAGGCACCCCGCCCATCGATTGACTTCGCCGCAGCCGCACTCCGCCCTAGCAACAGCAGAGCAGCCAGTTTTTGGCGCGTGCGCACTCACAACCTTCGCCCGAGCCCACAACTCTGCCTGTTTGCCGTTCGTCAGCGGCGCGACTCGGGAAACGTTCTGATGGCCGAGAAGACAGGCAAGAGCAGCAGGGCAAAGTCACAGCCTGGCAAGGAGTCTCGCAGGGCTGAATCTACAGCCAGAGGCTCGGCCAGCAGAGATCGATCCCCCCTGCGCCAGCAGTGCAGCAGGGAGCGCTCGCCCCCCAAGCAGCCTTCAGAAAAGGGCACCAAGTCTGCCCAGAAGGAAGGGGGCCAGCGCAGCGCATCCCAGAAGGAGGGGGGCAGCGCAGAAAGGGCCAAGTCACCTGGCTCCACTTCCTCCAGACGTTCTAAGTCACCTGCCTCCAGGGCATCCACAAGTTCTGCACCGCCCCCAGCCAAGGGTCCTGTGGCCACGCTCACTTCCAGGTCTAGGCAATCCTCTGGGGCTCTCTCCGTGGATAACCCCAATCTATGTTTAGATGAGGGGGATATTTGGGAGGACCCTAGACCTAGCAGTGGGGCGGCGCCAACTCCAGCCTCCACATCGGCTGCTGTGCAGTTCCAGAGCCCAGAGGTGCAGGTGATGATCAAGTTCGCCATCCAAACTGGAATTGAGGCAGGCCTGAAGCACACCAAGGCCTCTGTCTCTACCTCTGCCACACCTAGGCTCTCCCTTCCCCCCCCCACACCCTCGGCAGCAGATCCTTGCCCGGCGTTGGAGGAAGGGGATGATCAGCTCCAGGGTTCCCCCGCCTCCATTCGGGACCCAGAAGACCTGGACCTCTCAGCTGATGAGGACCTAGTCCCTGAAACACCTGTAGTCACTGGGCTGTTCAACCCAGGTCTCTTTAAATCCTTGCTCCACAAGGCCAAGTCAACGGCCAAGGTGGCCTCCGCATCAGTCAAGCCAACGACTGAAGAGGAGGAATTGGACCCTCTCTTCGAGGAGACCACCTCCCAGGCAGAGGTCATCCCTGCCCCGCGGTTGTTTGTGGACTCAGTCCTCAAACAATGGCAGACACCATCCACTGGGGCAGTGCCATCGACCTTAGATAAACGCTATTTCAACGTTGACCAGGCCCTGGCGCAACATCTGCCGATTCCCCCAGTCGACCCGCCTATCAAGGCATTGTATACGTTGGCCCAGATGCCGGGCGACTCGGAGGAACTTCTGCGCCCCGAGGATCGCCAGACGGAGCAGGCGCTGCAACAGGCCCATCAGTCTGCGGCATGGGCCATCCGGGCCTCTACAACGGCCTCTTTCTTCTGCCGGACGTCCATCCGCTGGCTGAAGGTCCTGCAGGACCATATCCCCGCCACCGATACGAGGGCCAGGCAGGACATTAACAAGTTGGTCGCTGCCACCCAGTTTACTTCGGATGCGACCCTGCAGGCGGCTCGCTTTGCAGCCAGAGCCATGGGGTCTGCCGTGGTGGCACGTAGAATGCACTGGCTCCGCAGCTGGCCGGCGGACTGCCGACACAAGTGGCGGTTGGCCATGGCTCCAGTTAAGGGTCAGTCCCTATTCGCAGATGCCTTGGATCCTTATCTAGTAGAGTCCAAGGATAAGAGGAAGGTGCTGCCAAACTGCACTCGCAAGGCTCAAAACAAGCCTGCTGCCTCTTTGACTGCCACTACCTTTACCAGGCGCCCCTTTAGGCAATCCACCTACACTCCCAACAGGCAGCAGTCCGGTGGGAGGCAGGGCGCCCAGGACAAATCTAAGGAGGATCAATCCAATAAGCGGCCTTTTCGGGGTGCAGGCGGGTGCCCCTTCCGCCACTACAAATAGACGAACCCGGTCCTCCCATTGGGGGCCGCCTGCATTTCTTCTCTAGGTGGTGGGAGGACGTGACAACCGACGCTTGGGTTCGTGAGACCGTAACATCGGATCTCGTCCTGGACTTCATCACCACCACCCCGGGGTTCTTCTTGAGGTGCCCCCGATCCTCTAATCCCTGGAAGCGGTCACTCATGTTGGCCGCCATCCGGCACCTTCTCGACATCGAAGCAATTCAACGGGTGCCGGTGGACCAGCGGGGCCAGGGCTTCTATTCCATCTTGTTTCTCGTACAGAAGCCCTCGGGAGGGTGGAGAGCTGTCCTTGATTTTAAGCGTCTCAATAAATGTTTAGTTTACAAAAAGTTCAAAATGACCACGTTGCAGTCTATTCTGTCCTGTGTCAGAGAGGGAGATTTCATGGCTTCCATCGATCTCACAGAAGCCTACCTTCATGTTCCAATTCAGCCCGCTCACCAGAAGTACCTCCGATTTTGCTATCTGGACGAGCACTACCAGTACTCGGCCCTACCATTCGGCCTTTCTTCCGCCCCCCAGGTGTTCACCAAGATCCTCGTGGCATTAGCGGCACACTTGAGGTCCCTGCCGGTGAGGATGCAGTGTTACCTGGACAACATCCTCGTCCAGGCCACCTGTCAGTCTCAAGCGGAGATTGATGTCCAGCTAACACTGGACACACTACGCCATCATGGCTTCTCGGTTAACCTCGAGAAAAGCCAGTTAGATCTCTCCAACAGGATCACTCATCTAGGGGCCATCATTGACTCTCTGGAGTGCAGGGTGTACCTATCGCAAGAGCGTCGGGACAGCCTGTCCAAGTTATCTCGTCAGGTTTCCAGCCAGGACCGTGTCCAGCTCTGCACCTTGTCCTCTCTATTGGGCAAGATGATCTCGGCGATACATGTAACACCCTGGGCACAGCTGCATTCCAGAGACCTCCAATGGTTTCTCTTGCCTTTTCAGCGTGCGAACCGGAGCGCCTCTGTGGCGAAGGTGCAGCTCCCGCCATCCGTCCGGCGTTCCCTCCAGTGGTGGCATTCCCCGGCGATCGACCAGGGCTCCTTTTTCAATGAGCCACAGCGGATCACGGTGACCTCCGACGCCAGCCTCCTCGGATGGGGGCCCCATTCCCTGGCACTAGTGGCACAGGGCACTTGGTCAGAGGTGGAATCTTCCCTCAGCATCAATTTCTTGGAGCTGAGAGCCTCCTTCCTCACACTTCAACACTTCCAGGACATCTTGGCGGACCAACACGTCCTCCTGTTGATGGACAATGTGACCACCAAGGCCCACATCAATCGGCAGGGGGGCACCATCTCCCAGCACTTGATGTCGGAGGCCAAGGCCTTGGGCCTCTGGGCGAAGAGTCATCTCCTGTCTCTCAGAGCGGAGCACATTTCGGGAGTGTCAAACCGAATGGCGGACTGGCTCAGTCGCCACGAGGTGGACTCGGGGGAGTGGAGCCTGCACCAGGACCTTTTTCAGGACCTTGCCCGCCGGTTCGGTACTCCTCTGGTCGATCTCTTCACGACCCCCAGAATGCGAAGTTGCCTCATTTCTTCTTCTGGTACGGGGCTCACAGGGCGGAGGGGGTGGATGCCCTTCATTGCCCATGGCCAATGGGTCTACTCTATGCCTTTCCTCCCCTGCCTCTTATCCTGCGAGTGATCCACAAGATTTTGGCCGAGAGGGCGGAAGTGATTCTCCTAGCTCCTCACTGGCCGAGGAGGACATGGTTTGCGGACCTCCGGTCGCTGACCATCAGCCCTCCCTGGCGGATCCCACCGACCGAGTCGTCGCTCTCCCAGGGGTCAGTGCGGCATCCCAACCCGCACTGGTATCAACTGACCACCTGGCGCTTGAGCGGCGCACTCTGACGTTTCGGGGGGTCCCGGAAAACGTCATCGGTACCCTTCTGTCATCTAGGAGAGCATCCACGGTTCGCATTTACAACTCCATGTGGAGGGTATTCTGTGACTGGTGTGCAGCGTCTTCCTTCTGCCCTGTGGATCTCTCCATTATGCAAGTCCTGCAGTTCCTATAGTCTGGGCTGGACAAAGGGCTGGTGCCCAGCACCTTACGGCGCCAGGTGGTGGCACTCTCCACGGTCCTGACCTACCTGGAGCGTGAGCCTCTGTCCAATCATACGCTGATCCGCCAGTTCCTCACGGCGGCTTCGCAATTATCCCCACCGGTGGTACATAGGGGTGTTGTCTTGGGATCTTCAGACGGTCCTCACTTCCTTGTCCGCTCCTCTGTACGAACCATTATGCGAAGCATCCATCCAGGCCATGACGCAAAAGGTAGCGTTCCTGGTGGCGATTACGTTCACGCGGTGAATTTTGGAACTGGCTGCTCTCTCAGTTCAGGAGGACCTCTGCATCTTTTACCCGGACAGGGTCGTTTTTCGTTTGGACCCAACCTTCATCCCTAAGGTGAACTCCTATTTTCACCGTGCGCAGGAGCTGATCCTTCCGTCGTTTTGCCCGCAAGCCTCCAAGGGCCCCCAGCAGCAGCGGCATCCTCTAGATGTTCGGGGGGCGGTGGAATGTTACATTCAGCGAACCGCCTCGTTCCGGCAGTCCGAGGCTCTCTTTGTCAGGTTCTCTTCAACGTCCATGGGACGGAAGGCGTCTTCCGCTATGGTAGGTCCACGAGGTCATTGCAGCTGCCTACAAACAGCTGGGTCTTCCGTGCCTGGGCTGTTTAACAGCCCACTCCACGAGGAGCGCCGCTACAACCGCGGCGTGGGCAACACATGCATCTGTTGAGGAGGTGTGTCGGGCAGCGACGTGGTCATCACCGACACCCTTCATATGACACTATAAAGTGGACGTTTTTGCCTCCGCAGATGCTGACTTCGAACGGCGTGTCCTGCAAACGGCTGTACAGCCGGGGGTCTTGGATGTGGTGTTATCGGGCCCTCCCTAGGGACGTACTGCTTTGGCATGTCCCAATCTTGGAGGCTAGCTCCACCCACTATGGAGAAAGGGCGTTGTCTTCTTGCTGAACGCCCATTCTCGTAGGGTGGAGCTAGCCTCCAAGTCCCGCCCTTGTACATATTGGGGGTGTTGTGCTTGGGGAGTACACGAGAGTTTGGTCTGGTCCTTCATCTCTAGAGGAGTAGTAGTAATGGAGGACACCTTTTATATGTTATCAGACTTAGTCCTGATTGGCTATGGAATGTGTCATCCCAATCTTGAAGGCTAGCTCCACCCTACGAGAATGGGCGTTCAGCAAGAAGACAACGCCCTATCTAGTCCATAACGCCTGAGAGACTACAGAATCTCTGACATGTCCATCAACACCTTTCCATTATTGCCCATAAAATATTTTGCAAGTACAGCATCTTCCTACTTCCCTTACCCTAGCATTAAGGAATGTCCCTTTTTGGTTGGGCCCCTTTATTAATTAACAAAAAGCAGTAAAAACATGGCTTTGTCGACAGGCCTGGGGCCAATGGTTTTAATACAACATCGATTACTCTTGGCCCCATGAATGATTTATTGTATGGGTTTTTAAATTGTGGTTTTTTAAATGTTTTTAAATGTTTTAATATCTACTGTTTTTAATGTTTCTTTATATTTGTTGTTGCATGTGAATTTTTATTGTGAGCCGCCCAGAGTCTCTGTGGAGTGCGCGGCATACAAATGCAACTAATAAATAAATAAATAAGATATATGTCAGCATATTTTCTCCAACTATCTTAAAGCAACTAATATTTAACAAGTTCAAGCTGGAAGGGATCCTGCAGGTCATCCAGTCCAACCCCCTGCCCAAGCAGAATTAAATCTTCTACATTTATATAAATTTCTATATACTATTTTATTTTTGATTTTTCTTATATCCTACAGTTGTACATATATCACCTGAACTCCTAATCAAAGAGGAAATCTCCAGATTATCTTGTCTTTTCAATATGTGTGAATCTTAAGACTTCCTACATTGTGACCAGATTTTAATATTTGTAAAGCGGGACACCATTGATGGGGGGGTTTCTAGGGGAGCAAGACGGGAGGGGTCCATCTCTCTTATCCCGCAGCCCATCCACGTGAATAAAGGTGGAGACACAAATCCAGGATTGCTTTGCTGCAGTTTTGTGCACCCCCCCAACCCCCCCCCCCTTCATTGCAGCCCTTACCGCTGCCATGGCTGGGGCTCGCTTCTGCTGCGTCTGGCCCGGAGAGGGACAGCGGCGGGAGAAGGAAGAAAGCAAACCGCAGCTGTGGTGCTCCGGGAGGGCGGGTGGTGAGGGTTCTTCACAGCCGTGTGCTGCCTCCATTGCAGAAGCCGCCACCAGCCAGCCGGGCAGCAGCCCTCCGTGTGGGGAGATGGACAGGCCTGCGCTTGCAAGAGGCTGCTGCTCTTGCTGCCCGCTTTCTTCCTTCTCTCGCTGAGAAACAAAAGTGAACTGCGGCAGCACTGCTTCGGGACGTCTGCAGCCAGGCAGGGAGGGAGAGCAGCGAGAGCAGCAGCCCCTTCCAAGCACAGGCTTGGCCCTATACCCACCCGGGGGGCTGCCGCCCACCCGGCCACCAGTGCCTTCCGCGCCGCACTTGTAGTCACGTGGCCGGCCGGATTAACAGGTGCGCTGGAAACACCTTGCCCGCCGCCTCCGTGCGCTGCGCTTGGCAGGGGCCGCTGCCCCTCTCACTGCCCTCCCTCCCTGCCTGGCAGGAGGAGGCAGGCAAGGCAGGAGGCAGAGGGGTGTGCAGGGCTCAGCCGCTGAGCATGTGGGGCGCCCACCACAGCTCTCAGGCTGCTTCCCGCTGCCACGCAAAGTTTGGCGTGCCAGGCCAGTGGAGGAAGAGCAAGCTGGCTGGCGGCACGGGAAAAATCCTTCCTGGCCCTTGCCAGCCGTGCCTGGTCTTCTCTCCGGGGCAGCGTCCGTCGGGTGCCTCACGCCTCTGCTCCTTCCCATGTGGCAGACCCAGGAAAGGACACGGCCAGACCCGCCAAAGCTGCTGCTCCCTCTACGCCTCTGGAAGCGCATTTCCTGGCTGTTGCCATCAAATGGGGCAGAGCGTGCGAGGCGCTGAACTGGGCCCTCGGGCATGTCGGAGTGCGGTGGGGGATTTTCCCTGCCCGGCCCGGAGCTGGCGAGATCTTAGCGTGCGGGCACGGCTGTTTCCCTCAAGATCCGCTCGAGGGAAGCGAGGCGCTTTGCTCAAATTTAAAAAGCGGGACTTTTTTGAAGCGCCGCGGGACGCGGGACAAATTATTAAAAAGCGGGACTGTCCCGCCAAAAGCGGGACGTCTGGTCACCTTATCACATCAATATATCTGGAGGGCAACAGGAGAGGGAAAACTGCTATAATTGTTTGGAATGATCAAATACAAACAATGCAAGTTACAGTACCTTTTTCTGAATCTCTCATTTCTTCTATTCTGGGTGCTATAGATCAGGGGTGTCAAACTCAAGGCCTGTGGTTAGATCCAGTCCGCTGATCTGCCCTGGAAACATCAAAGGCCCAACCACAGCACCTTGGCCCAGCCCAGGCCGACCGGGCACTGATCTCCCCTGGGCATGCACACAGGGCCTGGCATCCCTGGGGACTGCGTGCTGAGTGCTGCCCTTCACCCAGGATTCCAGTCCTCATGCACTCAGAGCCTCCTGGGTACACGCCCAGGGGGCAGGCCCGAGGCTGCGGTGCGAATCTAAGGCTGGACGCAGTCCAGCCTGGATGGCCACCACCAGGTGGCAGATCAGTGCTGCACCTTCACCGGCGCCTGCATGCCCCACTCATCAGCCTTTCACTGGGACTGGACATTGGTTCTTACCTGACATGTCCCTTCTCATGCGGATCGATGGGGGAGTCCAGGATGGGTCACTCTAGTCCTCTAGCTCTATGACTGTATTGAATAACTGAAGACACGCCTCCCTGGTCAGGGTCTCCAGTTGACAATGAAGTTGAAGCGAATCAAGTAGAACTGTACACATACTAAAGAGAATTCTCGAACCAGAAAACAATCAACAACAGCAAATGAAACAACTGCCCCTACCACCTGGGAAAGACACCAGACCACACCGGGTGGAGCTGGACTCCCCCATTGATCGCATGAGAAGGGTCGTGTCAGGTAAGAACCAACGACCATTCTCCATGCTCTGATCAATGGGAGAGTCCAGGATGGGACATACCAAAGCAGTTTGGCAGTCTCAAGGGCGGGAAACGGTCTCATCTGGAACTTCTACCTCCACCAAAACCTGTTGGAGGACCCTCCTGCCAAAGGCAGCCTCAGATGAGGCACAAACATCAAGACGATAATGTCAGATAAATGGAGAAGGGAACGATTTTCTCTACCGACACCTGAGAGGCCCAGGCCGCAGTAGTGGCCGCACTCCTAGTTGAGTGGGCCATGATGCCCCTAGGCACTGGCAGTGACTGAAGCTCATAGGCCTTGGCTATATAGGCCCGCAGCCACCGACCCACTGTGGAAGGTGTTACCTTTTGGCCAGAGCTGATGGCAAGAAAGAGACAAACAGGGATACCGACTTCCGGAAGGAAGAGGTCCTAGTGATGTAGATGCGGAGGGCCCACCTCATGTCCAGGGTATGCCATTTGTGCTCCAAGGGGTAACTAGGCCTTGGATAGAAGTCTGGCAAGATCAACTCCTGAGCTCGGTGAAACCAGGAGTTGATCTTGGGAAGAAAGGCAGTATCCAGCTGCAGGACCACCATGTTAGAATGAAAAACACAAAGGTCCCTACGGACAGACAGCACCGCCAACTCTGAAATCTGTCTAGCTGATGTGATAGCCACCAGGAAAACCACCTTGCATGAGAGGAAATGGAGGCTGGCCTCCCTAAGTGGCTCGAAGGGAAGAAGGGTGAGGGCCTGTAGAACCTTAGATAGATCCCAAGAGGGGAATCTGTGGACCACTGGTGGCCTAAGGTTGGAGGCCCCTTGAGGAAGGAGCGCACCCTGAGGTGACTAGCTAGGGAACCCGGGGGGGAAATCTGCAGGACTGAACCCAACGCCACCACCTGGCATCTCAACGTGTTGGGGGAAAGACCCTGAACCAGTCCCTGTTGGAGGAAGTCCAAGACATCCGCCACTGATGCTGAAACTGGATCCCGATGATGCCCGGCGCACCAGGCTGAGAAGCAACGCCAGGTCACCTCGTAGATACAGATTGTGGATGGCCGCCATGGCACCTGGATAGTCCGGATGACCCCCCCCCCAAGTAAGATTCTCTCCCCTCAGCAGCTGCCGCTCAACCTCCACATGGTGAGTTGGAACCACTAAGACTCTGGATGGAAGACGAGCCCTTGGGACACAGCGACTTTCTCTGGGGGAATCCACCAAGGATGGGCAACTGACAGACCTATGAGGTCTGTCGAACCACGGCCTCCTGGGCCAGTAGGGCGCTACCAGAATGTTCTCCACTTTCTCCAACAGGACCTTCCTGATCACCGCTGGGATGAGGGGAAGGGGAGGGAATGTGTACAGCAGCTCCTTGGGCCAGGGGCAATGAAGGACATCCACCCCCTCTGCCCCCTGAGCTGGGAACCTGGAGAAGAAGTGTGGAAGCTGTGAGTTTGTTGGGGAGGCAAACAGATCCAGGGCCAGGCAAGAAAACTGGTTCGACAATTCTGAAAATAGGCTGGACAACAGGCGCCACTCTGACTGGTCTATTGTAGCCCTGCTCAGCCAGTCCGCCTGGATGTTCACCACCCCCGCAATGTGGCCCGCTTTGAGAGACATCAGGTTGGCCTCCACCCAACTGCACAGGGCCTCCGATTCCTCCATGAGCAGGAAGGACCGAGTTCCCTCCTGCCGGTTTATGTGGGCCTTCGTTGACACATTGTCTGTCAGGAGAAGGACATGGCAACCCCGGATGTCCTGTTGGAAGGTCATAAGGACCAGCTGGGCCTCCCTAAGCTCCAGCCAATTGATATTGTGTTGGAGCTCCTGTGGAGTCCACCTGCCCTGGGCAACCCTCATCCCGCAGTGGGGCCCCCATCCTAGCAGGCTGGCATCTGACATAATTGTCAACCTGTCCTGGTCTCTGAAGAATCAACCATTGGAGAGGGCACCCGATCCCCACCAATGCAGGGAGCGAAGAACCCTGGGCGGCACCTGTACCCTCAACTGAGAAGTGCCCTGACCCCCCTTCTGGTAGGGAAGGAGGAACCATTGTAGGGGATGTGTGTGAAACCATGACCAGGGCACAATGTCCTGACAGGAGATCATCTTCCCCAGGAGTTGGGACAGCATGGCTAGAGGGGCAGACCTGTCCCTCCGGATGCGGCCTGATAGGGACCTGATGCTGTCCTGCCACTCCTGGGAAAGAAAGACCTGGCTGGAGATGGGATCGATTAGAGCTCCCAGGTGCACAAGTCTGGTAGAGGGAACCAGGTGGCATTTGGCCAAATTTACTGAAAACCCATGGTCCCGAAGGACCTGAATAGTCGTTGCCAGGTCCTTCTCCATGGCAGACGGAGAGGCTGCCTGGATGAGCAGGTCGTCCAGATAGCAATGAATCCTTATGGGAATCATCCTGAGGTACGCTGCCAGGGCTGCCATAACCTTGATGAAAGTACGGGGGGCGAAGCCAGTCCAAAAGAAAGGGCGGTATATTGAAAGTGGCGCCCGGCATAACAAAACCTCAGGAACTGTCTGTGACCTGGCCAAATAGGCACATGAAGGTAAGCTTCTGTAAGGTCCACGGAGGCTAGGAAATCTCCCTCCCTGATTCCCTGGAGGATGGAGAAGAGGAAATGCATCTTGAACCTGTGATAAACCAGGTACCTGTTGAGCCCTCTGAGATTTAAGATCACCCTCCACCCCCCTGAGGATTTGGGGATGACAAAAAGGTGGGAGTAAAATCCCAGCCCACATTGATCCTAAGGCACCAGCTGGATCGCCTGGATGTCCAACAGATGCTCGATGGCCTCCTCCATAAGACAATGTCTGGACGGGTCCTTGGAAATGGGGCAGCACAGGAAAAACCTTGGTGGAGGAGAAAGGAACTCCAAAGACAGGCCATACCTTATGGTCTCCCTGACCCAGCCGTCCGATGTGGTCCCCTCCCATTGCAGGTAGAAGAGGCTGAGATGACCTCCTATGGGAGGAAGAGGCTTGCAGTCACTTTTGACGCCTGAAGGGTCGGGAGGATGATCCACGTGAGGGACATTTGCCCTGGAACTGCTGTCTGCCTCTGCCACCAAAGACGGGTCTTGTAGAACAATAATCAGATCTCAGGAAGAAGGGCTTTTGCTGCCGGGGAAAGCCTGCCCCGGCTCCCCCCCTGCCTGAAGGAGGGCCGCCCAAAATACAGTGATGGCCGGGAAACTGCCCAGTGACCCTGCGAGGGAAGCACCTTCCTCTTGTCCCTAGTCTCAACTAAAAGGGGATCCAAGAATAGCCCAAACAGATTGTCACCTTGAAAGGGGGCGAAAGCAAGTTTCCATTTGTTTTTGGCATCCATGCGCCAGTGACGGAGCCACAGCAGGTGGTGGGCTGTCACTGAAGCTGCCATGGCCCTGGCCAACAACTTAGTGGCCGCTAGAGATGTATCTGCTGTATATTCTGCAGCTGCAATGATTTTACTCAAATCCTGATGGGCCCTCAGATCCTCAGGGGAAATCCTGCCTTACAGCTGATGAAGCCAGTGGACTGAAGCCCTAATGAAAAGGGAAGAAGCAGTCACCATCTTGATGGCCCAAGAATCCACCAGGTGGGCTCTACGCAGAGCCATCTCCTCCTTCTTCTCGTTCACCTTAAGGGCATCCTCTGCATCAGGCAGAAGGACAGAAAATGAGGCCAGAGCCGCTACTGGGGAATCCACCCTAGGCACCTGAACTAGCTGCTCAAGGGCCAACTCCACACAGAACAGGGAACCCTCCTGACTGCTGGGGCAGAAAGCCAGGGCTGGGTTGGACCATTGTTTCTTAATAATGTCCAGAAACATTCCTGGAATAGGAATGCAATCCGGAGCCATGATATGTTCAGTGAACAGATAGTCCTCCTGGCCCTCAGCCTCAGATGCCAGCTCCTGAAGCTCGGAGTCCTTGCCCAACTTGGCCGTGGCCCTGGCCTTAGCTAGCAACTAATGGAAAAGGGCTGGATTGAAAAACCCTTTCAACGAAGGCCTGCCAGGTGCCTCCTGCTCTCAATCAGAAAGTTCCCTCTCCTCCAGCAGCTCGCCTTCAGAGAGAGATTTATGGCTAACTCTCGAAGGGACCGGGGAACCCTGATCCTGAAAGTCCTGATAGGTGGCCCCATGTTCCCAGCGGTCCCCCTGGGAGGGCAGGTAGGCCCTCTGCCCAGGTTGCTGCTGCTGCTGCAGCCCTTCTGCAATGCCCTCTTTGATGGCTGAGGATAGCCAGTGCCTCATAAAGGGAGGCATATCCTGCTCCTGCCAAGTTTCAGGCCGGAGTCCGGCCACAGTCAGTGTAAAAGTGGCCTCCGGGGTTCTGTGAACTTGGAGTACTGGGTCCTGGACTGGAACTGTGTTGGATCCAGACGGGACAATAAGTCTGAGACCTCCAGGGCTTTGGCTGGAAGGCTGGAAATCGAAGAGCCCCCCAGGACTTCAGGGGACTGTATAGTCTCAGCAGCCTGCCGTGCCTGAGCCACCTGCTCAGGGGAGCATCGTGGTAAGGGAGCAGCCATCTCACTGCTGGCCAAACAGCTGTGCCTAACAGAAGCATCTCCTACTCTGGCAAATTCCTTCTCCAAGGCTCTTTGTCTCTGCTGCTCTGCCTTTTCCTCCTTCCTCGATGAGGACCGGTGAGTTGAAGACTTGGCCCTGATTTTTGCAGCAGCTGCCAGGCCCGCCGCTCTGGGTCTGACTGAGGATCTGCTAGAAGATTCAGATGCTGGGGGTGACCACAAACCCCGTTGCGACCTCCCAGTGCCAGATTTGTCCTGCTCCATTGAGAGGCAGTCAGAAAGCACAGGCCTGAAATAAAGGGACAAGCCAGGTAACAGGGCTGGCAAGCCCAAGCTCCAAATAATCAAGGAAAAAAACATACTCTCAGTAATCAACCCAACCAGGTGTGAAGCTAGGTTGAGGCACAGACCTGGTCACAAAGAGAGGTAGCAGATGCCGCTCCTAATCGCCCTGGTGATGGGAGAAAGGAGAGTGATGGGAAAGCAACCAAAGCTCTCATTTCACTAGGCCTGGACAGGAACTGTAGGGAGAAGGAAAAAGCTTCGCCTCTATCACTGGACAACTAAACCTGGGACCCTCTTGCACACAGATTCCCCTTGTCCCAGATTATAAGGGGCAAGAATGGCTGCATCCCCCCTGTACAGGGTTCATGTGGCTGCTGGCCTAATTCCAAGATGGCAGCCCCATTACTCAAAATGGCCACCACCACGTGGCAAGGCAGCCCGGCGAACCCTGCTGCAATCTGCCCAAGGCAGCAAGCCTGCAAGCTGGACAAAACAACCCTGGCTCCCATCCATCTCCGTGGAGAGCCAAACAGTAAAAAATGGCCCTTTTTACCTTCGCTGCCTGCTGTCCTGGGCATTGGAAGCTGCACAGACTCGCTGTGCCTGCTCCCGCCTTTATAGCTTTCTTCCGAAGCCGGTGAGCTTGTCACGCTTGCCCCAGCTTCCCCTCCATCCATTTCAAACAAGAAAGAGGAGGGGGAGGAAAAGCTACCCCCTCCGAGCACTTGGGAAAGCTGACACCACAGCCGTGGTTGACCAGCAAGGCACCGATTGCCGGCCGGCACTTTCGAAAGGCTCTGGCCACTCACCAGCCAGTGAAGCGGCCAGGAGGGTGCTGCAATGAACCTGAAGCCCTCCATGCAAATAGCACTCCCCTCTAGCTCTGTTCAGCAAGCTCTGATCGAGGGGAAACAGGAAAAAAATCAAGAGTTCTCTACCAGGGGAAAAAAAATTATAAACCAACTACAGTAGCTCAAACTCAGGAGCTAAAGATTTTATGTCCAAGAGCTGAGACTGCATTGAAAAACTGGAGACTGTTACCAGGGAGGCGTGTCTTCAGTTATTCAGTACAGTCATAGAGCTAGAGGACTAGAGTGACCCATCCTGGACTCCCCCCCCCCGTCGATCAGAGCATGGAGAATGCCCTGCCCCTGCATGGGAAAGCCATGCTGCCAATCTCTCTGTTAAGTTCTCATACTGAAGAGGCTGGAGACAGTAGTGTGACTAACAGCTCTTTATTGAAGTTATGGAAAAACCAGCAAAGACCCAGCCGGCAAGGCTCTCTTTAAATAGAGGGCTGTTGGCTGAGTTAACCAATCAGCGATCACTATTTTCCCGCTCTGCAAAGCGGACCTTGGTGTAAGCAGTAACTCAGATTCAAACCCTTAATACATAACACCCCTCCCCATTTGGTTTAGTCCAACACATTTGTATACGTAGTCTTTTAAGTATGCAGGATGTTGTGGCACCCTAGCTGACCTGTGCAATTCAGTTTGGGCAGTGTCTTTGGGCGGAGAGGATGGGTTTTCTCTCTCTGGCTCCACCTGTGAAAACTCCTGGAATGGCCTGGGCAGAGCTGAAGTTTCTTCGGGAACCTGCTCCTGGTCGTCAATGGGTGGCGACTCTGGCTCTCCAGATAAGTGTTCCGGTTCCCTGGGAGTAGTGTTAGCTGCAGGGAAATCATCATCAGAGTCTTGTCGGCAGTCAGCATTTAATGGGTGGCGATTACACAGTTGGTCAATGTGGCGCTGCTATTTTCTACCATCGGCTAGTAGTACTAAGTATGATTTTGGGCTCGTTACTTCTAGGATTTCCCCAGCCAGCCATAGGGGGCCCTCTGCAAAATTCCTAGTGAACACTGGGTTATTTATTTGAAACGTTCTGATTCGAACGGGACTGTCTTGCTCTTTTTGATTTGAATAGCTTGGGTGTGATCTGTCTAACACAGACCGGAGCCTCCGGCCCATCAATAGCTCTGCTGGACTTTTACCAGTGACTGTGCTAGGGGTAATATGTTGAATTAGGAGGAATTTATCCACTCGGGCTTGCCAGTCCCCTGGCCCTAACCACCCCAATGCTTCTTTAGCTGCTCGCACTAAGCATTCAACTTGGCCATTACTACTGGGGTGGAAAGGCGTGATCAGTGTATGCCTGATCCCCAACTCTGCCAAGAACCCCTCAAAATGTGTCACCGTAAGTTGTGGCCCATTATTGGAGACGACGATATCGGGCAGCCCATGGGTGGCAAACAGTTTTCGGAGCGCCCAAATTACAGCATCGATGGTAGTGGTAGACATTAGTATTATCTCAAGCCTTTTTGAAACAACCATGAATGTTTGCCCATGAAAGGGGCCGGCGAAATCAATATGTATACGCGACCATGGGGCCATGGGTTGTTCCCACTCATGCACCGGGGATCTGGGAGGGGCAGGCCTCGACTCCTGGCACGAAGTGCACCCTGCAACCCATTCCTCTATCTCAGTGGTTCTCAACCTTTCTAATGTCGTGGCCCCTTAATACAGTTCCTCATGTTGTGGTGACCCCCAACCATAAAATTATTTTCGTTGCTACTTCATAACTGTAATTTTGCTACCATTATGAATTGTAATGTAAATATCTTTTTTCCTCTTCTTGAGAAACAAGAGAGAAAGAGATGTGATTGAAAAGAGTAGGGGGGAGGAGGGGGAGGAGGAAGAGGAGGAAAAGGAAGGGGGGAAGCTTTTAATTATTCCAGCCTTGTAAGATGTTCCCCACCTGGTCCAACACGCAGCCTCATTAACCACAAATGCACACGGGGGGGCGCGCGCACAACCGCGCGCGCATACACACACAAACTTGAAAATCAATCCAATGAACCACCAGAAGCTCTGTGGTGGCGCTGGTGGTGGTGGCAGCGGCGGTGGCGCTGGTGGTGGTAGTGTGTGTCCCTAAGCATGCAGCATGCGCAAGTGCCCATGCTGCTGGTTGGATTAAAAGTAAGCAGACTCATCCTGAGAGCATCCAGGAAGGAAGTGACAGGAGGCGAATGGGGAAAGCACAGCTCATGGGCTTTGTAACATCACGGATCACAGGAAGGAGGGGAAGGGGGAGAGAACAGAGGCAGGGAAGGGAGGATTCAAAAACTCCATGCCCCGGCGAGGCTTCTCTTCATTCTGCCTTCCCTCTCCTCCTCCTCCTCTTTTTTTCCTCCCTCTTTTCTCTCTCTCTTTCTCCCTGCACCTGAGGAGGCCCCAAACAAAATAGCGATGTGGAAACATCTTGAACCACCAAAGCAATAACACAAGTAAGTACTTGAGTGTGTCTCTTTGATTGTGTTATTCTTATGTAAGGTGTAAGTGCATGCAATTAAAGTCTTCCTTTCTGTGTCTCTTCTTTGTGCAGGTCATTGGAGCAAGTTGGTCAGTTGGTGGTGTTGAAGACCACCAGGACATCCAACTTCCTTCTGTAAGTAGCTCTTTTATTGTTTTGTGTACTTATTTTATTCTTATTTAAGTAGTAAGTGCACAAAATAATTTCCTTTTTTTATATCTTCTTTTGTAGGTCATTCATTGGGGCCAAGAATTCAGTGACATCGACTTGGCCACTCCCACCTGGTCACATCACCGCCAAGCCACTCCTGCCCAGTCATATGACCGGCAAGCCACTCCCACCTGGTCACGTGACCACCAAGCCACTCCCACCCAGTCACATGGTTGGCAAGCCATTCCCACCCGGTCACATGACCCTCAAGCCACGCCCACAAAATAAGCCACACCCACAGAGTGATAGTAAAAAATTGGAACCCGCCCCTGGTGTGCACAATTGATAGGATAACCAGTACATGTGATGAAACAGTGAATATTTTATTTATTTATTTATTTTGTGAGATTTATATACCGCCTCACAGTGCAAGCACTCTCTAAGCGGTTTACACCAGTAAGCAATGTATATTTATATTGCCCCCAACAATCTGGGTCCTCATTTTACCTACCTTGGAAGGATGGAAGGCTGAGTCAACCTTGAGCCGGTGAGATTTGAACCGCTGACCTGTGGATCAGTGTCAGCTAAAGTGGCCTGCAGTACCTGCCTCTAACCGCTGCGCCACCTCGGAATATAAGGCAGTCTCACAGAGCACACTTGTTGCTTCCTGAAATACAGTATTAACCTAGTATATTCTCATGGCAATAATGGAGGCCAATTTTAATTTACAATTTTTAATTTAGTTGGGATACCAAAATGGATCATAGAGCCAAAGTGAGAATATTGTTTAGAAGAGACTTATAACTTGATGCCCTTCAATGTGTGAAGACTTTCATTTCCAGAATTTCTTCAGAAATCTTCAGGTATAATTTCCATATATCAGGACAATGTCAAGATGAGAAATGCTTGTTGGGTTTAGACCCCCAAACTTAATCCTCCTCCCTCTAGTAAGAATTACACGGAATTATCTTGTGCCAATCATTATGTCTTGGCTTAACCTTGTCTTAGGGTAGATGAAATGAGATAAATATCTAAAACACAAGGACTGAAAGAAGGAGAGTATATCTGAGATAAGCACATGCTTTGTAAATACAAAGAACCAGATTCGGTCACTGCCATCTCCGTTTGAAGAACTTCAAATAATATAGATATAGATATGGTTTCTTTTTTAAAAAAGTCTCTTTCAATCAGGATAGATACTGAATCTGGTCATAGAACAGCAGACCTTAACTGTATAGCTACCAACATAAATCAACATAAATAACAAACATGTCAGTTGCCAAAGCATTACAAGGACAGGATAGACATCCTTAGAATGGCAGAAGGTTCGGTGGAATCCATGGATGGAACTGAATGGGAATAAATCTCACAGATGAAAGAAATGTATTCCTTTTCAAGTCATCACCTCCTCAATGTTAGCAAGCAAATCCGCTTTATCAAAATGAATTGTCATCTTCTTTCCCAATCATGAGATCAAGGAACAGCTGTTCAATTTTTGAACAATAAATGATATTGATTGACTTTTCTTTTCACCAACTGATCTCTTTAATGGGATGTGGATTACTTTTCTAAAAAGTAACTGTGACAAGGAAAGCTTGAGGTAGTATTAAAGAAGGCTGAAATCAGATTGTGCTGGACGGTTAGATTAAGAACAATCACTGTCAATTATTTTCAAAATGAAATAATTAATTTCCTAAACACAAGCAAGCAGGCAAGCAAGCAAGAGATCAGAATGAAAAGTTTTCCCTCCTGTATGAGAAATATGAGGCAGCAAAATTTTCAGTGGGCAATATAAAGGCTTAGTGTATATCAGCATAAAATGTAAATTCAAATTTTATCAATGAAGCCACACTTCTTATATATACATATAATTAATATCTGGAGCGGATAGTTTTATACAATTCATACGTATAAACTTCCTGAATTTATTCATATCATTATGATTTGAAGTATTTAATTAAAAGAAAAATTATAATATGCATCATTTATAATTCTTGCAAACAACATCCAAAAAAATGAACAGATAATTCAGGGGCATACAAGATGATTTTTTTAAAAAAATAAAGTTTTATTAATTTTCTATTGTTTACATTTTGTTAGTGCTTAATAAACATCGTTTTGTCTGAGTTATTTTATTTGCTTACCAGTACAGATTGTGTTCTTAATGTCCATCCCTTTTTTCCAATCACTGGCAGAATAAGTTCCATGTTTGATAATATTCTGCATCTTCTTTCTGTTTAATCTTCAACATGAGTCTGTCCATTTCTGCACAATCCAATATCTTCCTAATCTCTTCTGCACAATCCAATATCTCTTCGTCTTGTGGCATTTCTTCATTTTTCCAATATTGTGCAAATATAATCCTCACTGCTGTTAATACATGCAATATTAAATATATACAGTATTTTGTTAATCAATTTTTTCTGGTGCTATACCTAATAGAAAAAATTCAGGTTGAAAATCTACATGTTTTGCTATCATCTTTTCTAACTACTTATGTATTTTTGCCCAAATTTTTTTTGTTTTAACACAAGTCCACCACATATGGTAATATGTGCCCACTTTTTGGTTACATTTCCAACATATGCTAGACATATTTTTAAACATTTTAGCTAACCTAGCAGGTGGTAAGTGCCATCTATAAAACATTTTATATAAGTTTTCTTTATAAGAAGTTGCCATTGTTAATTTTTAGTTTCTTTCCCATAAGTTTTGCCATTTCTCTAATTCTATATTATATCTAAAGTTTTTTGCCCACTGTATCATTGTGTCTTTTACTTGTTCATCCTCCATTTTCCAAGTTAGTAAAAAAAAATTCTCAATTAGCTTTTCATCAGAATTCAACAGTATCTGATCAAACTTCACCAGATTTGGATATGTAAACACTTCCATAATTGATAGTCATTCTGGGATTCTCCAATAGATCTTAGCTTTTATTTTTTTCCCAATACAGATAATAGTGAGTTTCTTATGTAATGATTTTGAAAGTATCTGTGGATTTTATTCTTCTCATACCATAAGAAGGCATGTCATCCCAGTTTTAAATCATGTCCTTCTAAATATAACAGTCTCTTGTGTCTGAGAGTTATCCATTCTTTTAGCCATGTTGTAACACATGCTTGGTAATATAAAAGCCAATCTGGTAGTCCAAATCCTCCATTTTCTTTAGATTCTTGTACCATTTTCAATCTAATTCTAGCTTTTTTTTCTTGCCAAATAAATTTCAAGATCAATGTATTCAAGTCATCAAATAATTTCTTTTCAATTTTTATAGGTACTATTTGGAACAGGAAAAGCAGTTTTGGTAGGATATTCATCTTTACAGTAGCAATCCTTCCCAAGATTGATAGATGTAGATTTTTTCATTTTTCCAAATCTAATTTAATTTGGTTGAATAATTTTATATAATTATCTTCTTTTATCGTTACACATTTTACTGTTAAGTATATTCCCAGATATTTAACTTTCTTAACTATTTGAAAATCTACTTTTTCTTCCAATTGTTCTTTTTGTTTCTGTGTGAGGTTTTTGACTATAATTTTAGTTTTTTCTCTGTTTATCTTCAGTCCTGCTACTTCTCCAAACTCCTCTATCTTTTTTAATAGTTTAGGAATTGTCTCCAATGGTTCTTCTGTAATGAATACCAAATAATCTGCAAATGCTTGTAGTTTATATCTTTCTTATCTCCATTCCTTTGATTTCTGGATCTTGTCTGATGTTCAAACTTCCAAAGTCAATATAAACAGTAAAGGCGATAGTGGACATCCTTGTCTTGTGCCTTTCTTTATAATAAAATTCTCTGTATAGTCCCCATTTACAATTACTTTTGTTATTTGTTTATGGTATATCGTCTTGATTACATTTATAATTTTTTCTCCAAAATCCATACAATTTAATTGATGTATCATAAATTGCCAGCTTACATTATCAAAAACTTTCTGAGCATCTAAAAAATTAGTGCCATTTGTTTTCCTGGGTGTGCTTCATAGTATTCTAGTGTATCTAGACTAATCCTTAAGTTGTGTTTTATTTGTCTTTTTGGTAAGAAACCATTTTGATTTGGGTGGATGAATTCAGTCAGAAATTTTTTCAGGTTCTCTGCTATTATTGAAGCAAAAATTTTATAGTCCACATTTAATAGAGATATTGGTCTATAATTTTTTATCTGTGTCAAATCTACATCCTCTTTTGGTATTGGAGTATTTGCTTCTATCCATGTATTTGGTAGTTTCACCTCTCATTATAAACTTCCTTCAATGGCGAGTTTAACGTATCTGAAAAGCATTTATAGAATTCTGCAGGTCGTGGAGTTTTATCATTTTTCTATCTTTTTATCACTTCTGTCAGTTCCCTCATTGTTATTTTTTCATTTAGTATATTTTTGAAATTTTCTGGAATTTTGGGTAGGTTGGCTTCTTCCATATATTGTGTTATTTTTTTCCATAGATTTTTTTTCTATATCGTATAACTTTTCATAAAATTCTTTAATTATTTTTTAATTATCTCATTTTGGAATTGTATGCATCCCTGCTCATCTTGCAGTTTATTTATCATATTTTTCTCTCTTTCTTTTTTTCAGTTTATATGCCAACCATCTTCTGTTTTGCCCTTTTAATTTGTTGGGCCATTTCTTCTGAGACTATTAAATTCAATTTGTGTTTAACTATCTCCATTTTTCTTTTAAGTGTTTTCTTTTGTGGGTCTCTGAAGTTCTGACTCCAATTTCTTAAACTCTTCTCTTAACACCATATCCTGTTGTTTTTTCTCTTTATTCTTTTTAGCCATATAGGTTATAGCTAATCCTCTGAAATATGCTTTGGCTGTGTCCTATACATTCTGGAGTGAGGTATCTTTTCTTTTGTTTTCTTTAAAGAAAGTTTATCTCTCTCCAGACAAATTTGTTCTGTCATTTTAAAAAATGTCTTAGGTAGTCTCTTTCTTCCCTTTTTCCTTATTTTAGTGCTTTTATAGTCTACTTTTTCATCCACAATTGCATTAAAGTCTCCTATGAGACAAATATATTTTTATTGAAAAAGTTTTATACATACAAAGTACAGACATTTTTTCTTTTTTCTCCCCCCCCTCCCCCCAATCTCCCCCTCCCCCACCCTGGACTTCCCAGAACATGCACAGGGTATAATATAGTATACACAAATATAAAACTAAAATATGCTAACAAATTGTTAACTTCCAAATATCTTTAGGTCTTAACTCCTTATACTATAAATTAAACAAAAAGCTAAAAATTAAAATATGTCCTTCACAACTGTTTGGATTCTTAGTCTGATACTTGATTTGAATATAGTCAGTCCGTCTTTTCCATTACCAAATATATCATTTGAATAGTCTTTAAAATGTTCTGAAATTTTAGCCATCTCTGCCAAATGCGCATCTTTTAATGTTCACTTTTGAATAATAGATGAATCTTCCTCTTCCAGTATTATCCACCAGCAACCTAGCATCAATTGTTAAATTCAAAACCAACTTAAACCATATATAAAAGTACATAACATCTTCACCTTCACTTAATCTCTATTACATTACAATCTATACTTATTCCGAACCTATAATATAAATTTAATTTTATTCTTTAAAACCAGTTTAATCTCGGACTTCCGGTGGCTCCGCGAGCTTCGCTGGACGCTCTTTATGGGCGCCCGATCCCAGGCTCCATAAAAGCCGCCAGATAAGCCACATCAGCTGTCTCGCAGCTTGGAAACTCCCATCCCAGGCAAAGGGAGGGGAGAAGAGCAGATGGGCCGAGGTAGAGCCCCCCTAGCATCCCAGAAGAAGCTCTGGGGTGCGAAGGGTGAGGGCTCCCTAGAAGCCTGTCAACAGCTCCGGACCTGGAATGCCTCCGCTTTTTTTAGCAGAGCAAGAAGCCGCGACCATCTCTGCTTGAAACAAATGGATTTTAATATTTTAAACAAAGTAGCAGACGGAACATACCAGGAGAATCTAACTGCAAGTATTTTAACTTAACTCCGGTGTTGTTTTTTGGATTTTCTGGAAGTTACAAAGTAGCTAAAGATGGCGCTTGGAATTTGAAAGGGCGTGGAGAAAGCGAAAGCTACTGAAAGCTAGTGAGAGTTCTGTTTCCTAATAGATGCTTGTAAGAAATCTTTCTTATTTTTTACTCTTTACCTTGATGAACTTTGTTTTTTGGCTTTTTAATAAATATACAAGAATCAATACAAATTGAAGATGTCTTTAAAACTGGCAAAGACTGTTCCTTTTAAAGGAATAGGAAGAGTGGAAAGTCTCCGTACTCATATTGTTAATCTGCAAGATTTTGCCCCCCCAACACAGACTTTTACATTTGAAAAGTGGCAGCAAGCCATGAAAGATATGCAGAAGGAAATTGCTTCAGTAGTTAATAAAAAAATTAAAGAAATTAATGGAAAAATTACTGAAATTAATGGAAAAATACAAGCTGTCTCAGAGGAGTTTTCATCTCAGACTCAACAAACCAGAGACAATGTGGAATCTGTATTTAAAGCTGTGGCAGTTAACATGGAATTATTGGAACAAGATGTGGCTGAAATTAAACAGACTACAGTGACTTTGGCTGAAAAAGTAACTGAGATTCAGAATAAAATTGAAGGAACTGAGGCAGAACTAACGATGATCCAATATAAGGATATGGAATTTGCTTTATGCTAAGGGGGGTAAAAGAAAACGAACAAGAGAATTTAAAGGAAAAGATTTTGGATGCATTGGTGCAGATTCTGGGGGAAACAAAAGTGGAATTGGGCTGGCAGATTGAAAAAATATACCATGTCAATTCCTGGTTTGCCAGACAAAATCATTTGCCAAGAGACATTGTAATATATTTTACTACAAAGACATTGCAAAATCGAATCTTACAGGCGACTTATAAAAACAAGCTTAAGGTGGAAGAACAAGAGGTTTTGACATTTAAGGAAATTCCTCCAAAAATACTGAAAGCACGTAAAGATTATACCTTTCTGGTGGCAGAATTGAAAAAGCAACAGATAAGATACACATGGGGAATCCCGGCTGGACTATCAGTTACTTATAGGGGAGAAAGATATAGACTCAATATGATTTGTAAAGCAAAAGATTTTTTTGCCAATGTGTTAAAGGTGGGGAGATCAAAACCACCAGAAGACAAAGGAAATGAGGAAGTTAAAAAAGAGGGAAAAGAAGATTTCTGTATTGTACAACAGAAAGGAACTCTGAATAGTCAAGAAGAAACAAAGGACTTAAGACAGATTAAAGAAGTAATGGTTGAAAGTGAAGAAGAATCAAATTATCTACTTCAGTCCTCAACTCCTTGAAGTGAAGCAAGATTAAATCGACATATTTTCAGATGCCAATTTAAAGAAATATTGGAGGCTGCAGATTTGAAAGCGAGAGGAATTAAAAATTGATGTTTTAGTAATAGTAGGATAAGGCAAAATAAATAAGAATAAAGCTTAAATGTATATATGAGGTTGTATAAGGTTAGAGGAATTAGATTACAAGATTATCTATGGGGATTAACTATAGAAGGTAAAGTGATGTAATAGAGATTAAATTGGTTTTAAATAACAAGATTAAATTAATATAGTTTGGGGAATAAGTATAGAAGGTAATGTAATGTAATAGAGACTAAATTGGTAGAGAATAAGATTAAAATTATATTATAGGGTGGAAATAAGTATAGATTGCAATCTAATGTAACAGAGATTAAATGAATGTGAAGTTGTTAAGTATCTTTAGATATGGTTTAAGTTGGTTTTGAATTTAACAATTGTGGCCAGGTTGCTGGTGGTACAAAATTGGAAGTGGAAGATTCATCTAAAATCAATATTGCATTTGGCAGAAAAGGCAAAAATTTTAGAACATTTTAAAGGCTATTTAAATGATATACTCGATAATGGAGAAGATGGATGGATCATATTTAAATCAAGTATTAGACTAAGAAGATCAAAACAGATTGTGAAGGACATATTTCAATTTAACTTTTTGTTTAATTTACAGTATAAGGAGTTAAGATTTTATGATATTTGGAAGTTAATAATTTGTTAGTATATTTTAGTTTTATATTTGTGTAAACTATATTATACCCTGTGTATGTTCTGGGAAGTCCAGGGAGGGGGGAGGGGGAGTCGGGGGGGAGGAATGGGGGGCAGGGGGGAGAAAACAACAAAAAATGTTTGTACTTTGTACGCATAAAACTTTTTCAATAAAAAACCCAGTTTAATCTCTATTACATTACATTGCATTCTATACTTATTCCCCAACCTATAATATTAATTCAATCTTATTCTTTAAAGCCAATTTAATCTCTATTACATTACATTACAGTCTATATTTATTCCCCACAAGTAAAGAGGAAAAGGAAAAGGAAAAAAAATCCCTATAGTACAAACTTAATCTTATAATCTAATTTCTCTAGCCTTATACAACCTTTATATATGCATTTGACTTTTATATTTTATTTGTTTTAAATTATCCTACTGTTACTAAAACATCAGTTTTTAATAAAAAAAATTCTGCCAAATGCACATCTCTTAATGTTCACTTTTGAATAATAGATGAATCTTCCTCTTCCAGTATTATGCCACCAGCAACCTGGCAGCAATTGTTAAATTCAAAACCAACTTAAACCACATATAAAAATACATAACATCTTCACGTTCACTTAATCTCTATTACATTACAACCAATTTAATCTTTATTACATTATGATACATTCTATACTTATTCCCCAACCTGTAATATTAATTTAATCTTATTCTTTGAAACCAATTTAATCTCTGTTACATTACATTACAGTCTATATTTATTCCCCACAAGTAAAGAGGAAAAAAAAAGGGAAAAAAATCCCTATAGTACAAACTTAATCTTATAATCTAATTTCTCTAACCTTATGCAACCTTTATATATGCACTTGACTTTTATATCTTATTTGTTCTAAATTATCCTTCTATTACTAAAACATCAGTTTTTAATTCGTATCTCCCAAGCCTACAGCCGTCAGTAATTTTTTAAGTTGGCATCTGAAATTATGTTGATTTAATTCTTCTTCGCTTTGAAGAGTTAACAACTGAAGTTGATGATTTAATTCTTCTTCACTTTCAACAATTACTTCTCTCTGTCTTGGATCCTTTGTTTCTTCTTGAGTATTCAGAGTTCCTCTCTGATCTGCAATCCACAAATCTTCTTTTTCCTCTTTTTTAACTTCTTCATTTCTTTTGCCTTCTGGTGATTTTGGTCTCCCAGCCTTTAACACGTTAGCAAAAAAATCTTTTGCTTTACAAATCGTATTGAGTCTGTATCTTTCTCCCATATAAGTAACCAATAATCCAGCTGGAATTTCCCATTTATACCTTATTTGTTGCTCTTTCAATTCTGCCACCAGGAAGGCATAATCCTTGCGTGCTATCAGTGTTTTTGGAGGAACTTCCTTAAATGTCAAAACCTCTTGTTCATCCACCTTAAGTTTGTTTTTAAAAGTCGCCTGTAAAATTCGATTTCGCAATATCCTTGTAGTAAAATATATTACAATATCTCTTGGCAAATGTTTCTGTCTTGCAATCCACAAATTAACTTGATATATTTTATCAATCTGGCAGCCCAATTCCGCTTTTGTTCCCCCCAAGATCTGCACAAATGCTTCCAATATCTTTTCTTTTAAATTTTCTTGTTTATTTTCTTTTACCTCTCTTAATCTTAAAGCAATTTCCATATCATTATACTGGATCATTGTTAAATCTGCCTCAGTTCCTTCAATTTTGTTCTGAATCTCGACTACTTTTCACCCAAAGTCACCATAGTTTGTTTAATTTCAGCCACATCTTTTTCAAATAATTCCATATTAACTGCCACAGCTTTAAATACAGATACCAGGTCGTCTCTAGTTTGTTGAGTCTGAGATGAAAACTCCTCTCAGACAGCTTGTATTTTTTCAATAATTTCAGTAATTTTTCCATTAATTTCTTTAATTTTTTCATTAACCACAGAAGCAATTTGTTTCTGCATATCTTTCATGGCTAGCTGCCACTTTTCAAGCGTTAAAGTCTGTGTTGGAGGGGCAAAATCTTGTAAATTAACAATATGAGTGGGGAAACTTTCAACTCTTCCTATTCCTTTAAAAGGAGCAGTCTTTGCCAGTTTTAAAGCTATCTTCAGTTTGTATTAACTTTTGTATATAATTAAAAAGCCAAAAAACAAGGTTCATCAAAGTAAAAAGTAAAAAATAAGAAGGTTTCTTACAAGCGTTTATCAGCAAAAGGAACTCTCACTTGCTTTCACTAGCTTTCACTTTTCCATGCCCTTTGAAATTCCAAGCACCATCTTTTTACATATTAGCTACTTTGTTATTTCCAAAAAATACAAAGAGCACCGGAGTTAAGTTAGGATTAAGTTAGAATACTTGCAGTTGAATTCTCCTGGTATGTTCTGTCTGCTACATTGTTTAAAATGTTAAAATCCATTTGTTACTAGCAGAGATGGTTGTGGCTTCTTGCTCCCCTTAAAAAAAGTGGAGGCATTCCAGGTCCGGAGCTGTTGACAGGCTTCTAGGGAGCCCTCACCCTTCGCACCCCAGAACTTCTTCTGGGGTACTTGGGGGGCTCTACCTCAGCCCATCTGCTCTTCTCCCTTCCCTTTGCCTGTGGAGGGAGTTTCCAAGCCACCAGACAGCTGATGCGGCTAATCTGGCGGCTTTAACGGAGCCTGGGATCAGACGCTCATAAAGAGCATCAGCGAGGCTCGCGGTGCCACCGGAAGCCTACAAGACAAATATTTTGATAGTCCGTTTCCAATATTTTCTTGTGTAGTGCTTGATAAAAAATTTCTTGCTTGTTTTGTGCATATATTGCTATTATCAATGTCTTTTTTAAAATGTCTTTATTAAATTTTCACATTTTACACATCACAGTAGTTTTTAAAGCAGATCTACAACCTTTTTACATTGTTTTTATATTTATACAGTTTATACATTATCTTACAATATTTTCTAATTCTACATCATCTTCCCACACCTTCTCTTCATCTTTCTATCATCGATCCAATCATACCACTTTTACCATATTACATAATAGTCTGAATTTTTTTGTCCTTTAAGTTCTATAGTTAATTTGTCCATTTCCGCGCATTCAAATATTTTTTTAATTATCAAGCTCTCGATGGGTGTATTAGGGTTTCTCCAACATTGCGCGTATGCAATCCTAGCAGCAGTTGTAATATGTAATATCAAATACTTTATGTTTTTGTCATATTGCCTTTTGAATATTCCTAATAAAAAGAGTTCTGGGGTAAATTCTACTGTTAGCCCTACTATTTCTTGTAGCCAACTATGTATCTTTTTCCAATATTTTTTCGCTTCAGGGCACAACCACCATGTGTGAAAAGAAGGTGCCTTGCTCTTTTTTGCATTTCCAACAGATCGAATTTAAATTGGGATAAATTTTCGCTAATCTTGCAGGGGCCAAATGCCAGCGAAAAAACATTTTGTAATTATTTTCTTTATAGGATACCGATTTTGTTATTTTATAATTTCTATTCCAAATTTGTTCCCAGTCAGCCAAATGTATGTTATGTCCCACATTTTTCACCCATGCTATCATTGTCCCTTTTACTATATCTTCAGCCCTGTTGAATTGTAATAAGAGAGTTGTATATTTTAGAAATCATTTTTTCTTCTGGGCCCGTCAAAAGTTTATCTAATTGTTGTGTCTCTGTCTCGATTCCAATTTCTTCACTGTCTTTCTTGTATCTTGACTGGAGTTGAAGATATGGCCACCAATCTATAATTATACCTTGTTTTTCCAACTCCTCTCTACTTTTTAATTTCCCAAATCCATCTAACATATCTTTATATTTAACCATTCTACTCATATCAATCGTGTTTGGATAAATCATCGCCTCCATGGTAGACAGCCAATTAGGAATTTTCAAATAATGTTTTTTCTTCACCTCCTGCCATATTTGCATCAATGAATCTCTAATCGTATGTCTATGGAAATATTTTTGCAGTTTATTTTCTTTATCCCATAAAAATGCATGCCATCCCTTTTGTAGGTCATGGCCTTCCAATGTCAATATCCGTCTATTCTTCAAAATAATCCATTCTCTGAGCCATACCAATAGTACTGCTTTATAGTACAGTCTCCAGTTTGGGAGCCCAAAGCCTCCTCTACTTCTACTATCTTGTAGGTCAATTAATTTTATTCTCGGCTTCTTGCCTTGCCATATAAATGTCAAAATCTTTTTGTTCAAATCAATAAAAAAATTATTCAATTTTATAGGTATGGTCTGAAAGAGATATAATAGTTTTGGTAAAATATTCATTTTTATTGTTGCTATCCCACCTAGTAAAGATAATTGCAATGTCCCCCACCTTTCTAAATCAATTTTTATTTGTTGTGTATAATTATTATAATTTGCGTATTATAATTATAATTTCGTATAATTATTTTCCTTAATTGAAGAACATCTAGCTGTCAAATTGACCCCTAAATATTAATTTTTTTAGTAATTTGTAGTCCCAATTCTTCTAAGGTTTTTTTCCTGCTTTAATGTCATGTTTTTAACTAATAATTTGGTTTTTTGTTTATTAATTCTGAGGCCCGCTACTTCCCCATATTTTTCTACTTCCTTTATTAATATTGGTCCTGTCTCCCGTGGATCTTCCAAAAAAAATACTAACCCATCAGCAAAAGCCTGTATTTTATACTCTTCTTTTCTAACTTTAGTTCCTTTAATGGTTAAATTTAATCTAATTTTATTTAATAATGTTTCTAAGGTCAAAATGAAAAGTAGAGCTGACAATGGGCATCCCTGTCAGACTCCTTTCATTATTTGGAATGGTCTTGTGATATCCCCATTTATTATTACATTGGCTTTCTGGGAAGAATATATTGTTTCTATCATTTCTTCAAATTTTTCTCCAAATTTCATTTTCTTAATTTGCCAAATCATATACTGCCAATTTACATTGTCGAACGCTTTTTGCGCATCCAGGAAAATGAGCGCCGCTTGTTTTTCTGGATGCGCCTCATAATACTCTAACATATTCAATACAATTCTTGTGTTGGTTCTAATCTGTCTGGTTGGAAGAAAGCCATTTTGATCAGAATGTATAATTTTGTTTAATATTCTCTTTGTTCTTTCTGCCATAATATTCATAAAATTTTTGTAATCGGCATTCAACAATGAAATTGGCCTATAGTTATGAATTTGGTTTGCATCAGCACCTTTTTTCACAATCATGGTGATGTATGCTTCCCTGCACGAATCTGGTATTTTGGCTTTTGATAGGACTTCGTTATAAAAATCTAATAATATTGGTTCCAATGATTCTCCTATATTTTTGTAGAATTCCCCTGGGAGGTCATCCGGTCCAGGAGATTTGTTATTTATTTATTTTTTTGCTTTTTGATCGCATCTTTTAATTCCATCAGTTTATTTCTCTGTTTAGCATTATTTTGTCTTCCTCATCTAATGGCAGCATACTCCCTCCCTTTAGGTACTCGTTTATTTTATCTATTTCTATCTTGTCTTGTTTGTACAAATTCTCAAAATATTCTGAAGTAATTTTCTTTAGTTTTTCTTCATTGTTTTGTAGATTCCCTGCCTCATCTTGTAATTGGTGTATCATTCTATTCTCCTTTTCTTTTTTAAGTTTGTATGCCAGCCACCTGCCCGGTTTGTTTGCATTTTCAAAAAATGATTGCTTCATAAACCTAATGTTTTTTGCATGTTCTATTTGTTCTATCATATTTAATTTGTGTTTAGATAGGATTAATGTCTCCTTTATTTGTTCATCTTCTGGTTCTTTTTGAAGTTTATTTTCTAGTTGTTTTATTTCATCCAGTAATCTGTTTTGTTGCTGCCATTTTTCTTTATTTTTCTTTGCAGTATATGCTATTGTGATTCCTCTGGTATAGGCCTTCAATGTATCCCATAAGTTTTGCAATGAAGTGGGTTGCTTTTATTCTCTTCAAGAAATAAAGTTAGTTCTTTTTCAATCATTTGTGGGTATTCATTGTCTTGCAGAATTTGTGTATTTAATGTCCATCTCCCGGTTTTCCTTTTTTTACCTCTCCATATTATTACTAGGGGGTTGTGATCTGCCCAGATGTTCGGGGTAATCTCTACTTTTTCTATATCATTACTCAATTCACCATTTGCCCATACCATATCTATTCTTGAGTATGACTTATGCAGATTGGAGTAAAAAGTAAATTGTTTTTCTCTTGGATGTAATGTTCTCCACATGTCTATTAAGTTAAGTTCTTCTGCCATTTCAAAAAATGTTTTTGGTAACGTAGTTCTTTTTTTGTTTTTTGTTTATTGCTAATATAATATTTTTTAAAGTCTATTATTCCGTTATAATCACCCACTATGCATACATTTTTATAACCTTTATTATCTTTTCATGGATTCTCCTATAGTATTCTTTTTGGTTTTTATTGGGGACATATATATTTACCAAGAGCATTATGATTTTACCTATCTTAATTTCAAGCATTAATAATCTTCCTTTGGGATCTGCATAAATTTATTGGTCTTTATTTCTTTTTTAGTGTATATCACTACTCTTTTTTTCTTCTCTGCTAACGATATATGGAGTTCACCCAACTTTTTGTATTCTAAGTATTTTTGGTCTTGTTCTTTAATATGTGTTTCTTGAAGACATATAACATCTGCTTTTTGATTAACTAATTTCTTAAATATTTTTTTCTTTTCCCTGCGTCATTTAGTTCTTTCACATTTATTGATATTAGTTTGGTTTCTTTTTGCATTTTCCTGTTTCTTTATGCTATCTGTTTGGGGGGTTCTTTAGATTCTTTAGTTCTTTCTTTCCTTTCCTCTTCTTCCATTTCCTGTCTCTCTTCTTGGCTTACCAGTTCCAATCTCTCTCCACTATCTGACTCTTCCTCCATCCCTATTAATTGGTTGTATACCTCTTGGGCTTTCTCTAAGTTATCCACTTTGATTTTCCTGCCCTCCCAAGTGATTATCATCCCTTCTGGGATAATCCATCTGAATAGTATATTCCTTTTATTTAACACGGATGCCAAGAACCGGTAATCTCTTCTCTGTTCACAAACACGTCTCGGAACCTGCTTTAGCGTGATTACTTCTTTCTCTCTATACATCATTGGTTCTTCTCTTGTAGCTTTATAGATGATATCTCTGGTTTTTTTCCTTGCGAACCTTATATGCACTTCTCTGGGTAGGTGATGGCATTTAGCATAATTTGTATGGATGGGATGTACGTCATCCATTTCATTATTTCTTGCCAATCCTTCTGCAAAATTTCTGCTATCATCTCCACCATTATTCCCCCCAAGTCTTCTTCCTTGGTTTCCATCACGTTTTGGAATCGCAAATAGTAGGAAGATAGATCCATTTCCAGATGTATCAGGGAGTTTTCTAATTCTTTATTGGCTGTTTACATTTTTTGGTCCATCCGTTCTAGCTTTTTCTCAGTTTGCTCAGCCTTTGTTTCCACCAGTTTTATATGTTGTTCATTTTTTTGGATTGCCCCTTGAATCAATTCCATCCTATTGTCTAATTTCTGGATATCTGATTTTAGTTCTACATGGTCTCGCGTGGGGCTTGGCAGGGAGGGTGTGGCATGGCATGGCGCCAGTACCTCCATCACGTTCCTATGGTACCTGGGACTTGTCACGCCGTGGGGCGGGGGATGGGGTGGGCCAGGCCATGAGACTCTTACCCAAGTCTGGTCTGGCAGAGAGGAAGACAGAAACAGAAAACAGAGGGAGAATTGGGAAAGGACAGAAAGAAAGGGAGAGGAAGAGGAAGAGAGAGAAACAGAAAACAGGGAGAGAAATGAAAGGAAGGAAGGAAGGAGGAGAAACAGAAAACAGGGATACTGGGGAAAAAAAGAAAGGGAGAGAAGGAGAAATACAAAACAGGGAGAGAAAGAAAGAAGGAAAGAAAGAAAGAGAGTGGAAGAAATAGAAAATGGAGAGAAATGAAAGGAAGGAAGGCAGGAGGAGAAACAGAAAACAGGGATACTGGGGAAAGAAAGAAAGGGAGAGAAAGAGAAAGAGAAAACAGGGAAAGAAAGAAGGAAAGAAAGAAAGAGTGGAAGAAATAGAAAATGGAGAGAAATGGAAGGAAGGAAGGAAGGAAGGAAGGAAGGAAGGAGGAGAAACAGAAAACAGGGATACTGGGGAAAAGAAAGAAAGGGAGAGAAAGAGAGAGAAAACAGTGAGAGAAAGAAAGAAGGAAAGAAAGAAAGAAAGAAAGAAAGAAAGAGAGTGGAAGAAATAGAAAACAGGGAGAGAAATGAAAGGAAGGAAGGAGGAGAAACAGAAAACAGGGATACTGGGGAAAAGAAAGAAAGGGAGAGAAAGAGAAAGAGAAAACAGAGAGAGGAAGGATGGAAGGAAGGAAGGAAGGAAGGAAGGAAGGAAGGAAGGAAGGAAGGAAGGGAGTGGAAGAAATAGAAAACAGGGAGCGAAATGAAAGGAAGGAAGGAAGGAAGGAAGGAAGGAAGGAAGGAAGGAAGGAAGGAAGGAAGGAAGGAAGGAAGGAAGAGAAACAGAAAACAGGGATACTGGGGAAAAGAAAGAAAGGGAGAGAAAGAGAAAGAGAAAACAGGGAGAGAGAAAGGAAGGAAGGAAGGAAGAGAGTGGAAGAAATAGAAAACAGGGAGAGAAATGAAAGGAAGGAAGGAAGGAAGGAAGGAAGGAAGGAAGGAAGGAAGGAAGGAAGGAAGAGGAAGGGAGAGAAACAGAAAACAGGGAGGGAAAGAGAGACACATTTGCCACACACAGGGAAACCACAATCGCAAACCCTGAACCCAACCCACACATAGGGAAACTACAATGCTCATGTATGGTACAACAATAAATTTATTCAAATTCAACAATATTTTCAAACTCAGCAATAGTTTCAAACCCAACAATATTTTCAAACTCAGTCTTTTCAAACTCAAACACAACAATTTATTCCAATGCAACAGTTTATTCCAATACGGTTGTCATATCATCTTCTTCCACAATATCATCATCAAAAAAATCCACATCCTGACTTCCGGTTTGGCATCGCAGCTTCACAGATGCTCTTTTTAGAGCGCCCAATCCCCAGCACCGTACAGCTGCCAGAACGGCAGGAAAACAGCTGTCTGGTGGCTCGAACATCTCCCCGGGCAAAGGGGAGTGAGGAGAGCTGACGGGTAAAGGTAGAGCCCCCCAAGTGCCTCAGGAGAAATTCTGGGGCATGAAGGGCGAGTGCTCCCTAGGAACCTGTCATCGCTCCGGACTTGGGATGTCTCCGCTCTAGCGGAGCAAGAAGTCGTGTCCAATCCCTGCTATCAACAAGAATCTTACATCTATTTATTTATTTATTTATTTATTTATTTGGTGTTTCTTATATGCCGCCCAACTCCCGGAGGACTCCGGGCGGCGTACAACAGAAAAAATACAAGAAACCAATATAAATAAGCATTAAAACAGATATAAAAATTAAAACCGTAATCTTAAAAGCATCTAATATCCATTCAACTTCATACATACTTGGGGGTGAGCTCAAATGGATTACGCTCTACCCCCTGCCTGCAGGAAAAGCCATGTCTTAACAGCTTTCCGGAAGGCCAGCAGGGTGGGGATAGTTCGGGTCTCTGGGGGAAGTTGGTTCCAGAGCACGGGGCCTGCCACAGAGAAGGCTCTCCCCCTAGGGCCCGCCAGGTGACATTGCTTAGCCGATGGGACCTGGAGGAGGCCAACTCTGTGGGCCCTAACCGGTCAGAGGGAAGTGTGAGGCAGAATGCGGTCCCAGAGATAACCTGGTCCTAAGCCATGAAGGGCTTTAAAGATGGTGATCAACATCTTGAATTGGACCCGGAGACCGATGGGCAACCAATGCAGCTGGCAGAGTACAGGTGTCACGTGGGTGTACCTTGGCACACCCACCACAGCACACACAGCCGCATTTTGCACCATCTAGATTGCAGCAGGCGGAAAAAGCCAGGAGGCTTGGACGGCAAGTATTTAAATTTAACTCCAATGTGGATTCGCATTTCAGAAGAAACAAATTAGCAAAATTCTAAAAAAAATGGCGCTGGAGGTTTGTGAGGGCGTGGAAAATGAAAGTTAAGAGGAGAGTTTGCTTCACTAGCTGCCCTTTCTGTGAAAACTTCTGACTTTGACTCTGACTTTGTCTTTATTTGATGAACATTTTTTTCTGGTTTCTGGCTTCTGATCAAAGTATAAAGTGTAAAGTATAAAGAGCTGCTGAAATACTAATGGCTTCTAAAAAACTGTTTCTTCTAAAGGAGCAGGGAGCGTGGATAGCTCCCCCAGTCACAGAATGTCAGCCCCCACTACACAGATTTTAAAGCTTTCAGTGTTACAAGATGCACTGAAAATGATGCAAGGTGAATTGGCCATTGGATTTAATGTTAAAATTAATGAAACTAATGAGAAAATTACTGAAACTAATGACAAAATTACTGAAATTAATGAGAAAATTAATGAAACTAATGACAAAATACAGGATGTCTCTGAGGAGATTGGAAATCGTAACAAGGAGATTAGGGAGGATATAATCGTAGCCTTTCAAGGTTTAGCCAATAATTATGAAATTTTGGACCAAGAGGTAGAGGAAATCAAACAAGCCACTGTAATTTTGGGGGGAAGAGTTGGAGAAATTGAAAACAAGATTGAAAAAGATGAAGCTGACATAACAATGATCCAATATAGAAATATGGAATTTGCTATAAGAGTGAGAGGAGTAAAAGAGCACAAACAGGAGAACTTGAGAGAAATAATGTTGGAAGCTCTTGTGCAGGCATTGGGAGCAAGGAAAGAAGACTTGGCATGGCAGATTGACAAAATATATTGAGTTAATTCATGGGTGGCTAAAAACAGAAACCTGCCAAGGGATATTGTAATATACTTCTCTACAAGAACATTGCGCAATGATATTTTACAGGCAACTTTTATAAATAAGCTCCAAGTGGAAGGCCAGGAAGTGATGACAATGAAAGAAATTCTCCCCAAAAAGTTGAGAGCCAGGAAGGATTATGCCTTCCTGGTGGAAGAATTGAGAAAACAACAAGTACAATACAGGTGGGAAATTCCAGAGGGTGTAGTGGTCACACACCTGGGAATGAGATATCAACTTAATACAGTAGATAAAGCTAGAGATTTTTATGAAGATGTTTTAAAGGCTGGCACATCAAGACCTCCAGAGGGAAAAAGAAAAGAAGACGGTGCACAACAAGAGAGAGAAGAGATGCTGAAAGTAGTTCAAGAAGGGGGAGCCTCACTGGCTATTCAAATGGATCAAAGTTTGGAGGTACTTAATAAACAGGAAATGATTAAAGAACAAAGACAGACCAGAGCCGCTAAACATAAAGAAGAATTAAGACAGCAGCGACTTCAGACAGTACTCCAAGAAATTCCTAAATCAGAAGCGGTGGGAGGAGCGAGACCAAAAGAAAGATCCAAGTTAGATCTTCAGGATGTGCTCCAAATGCTTCAGAAGCCCAGAGATGGGAATTAAATTTTTGACTTGGAATGTTAATGGCTTGAACTCCCCACAGAAGAGGAGGAAAATATTTCATTATCTTAAACAATTTAAGAATGATTTAATATGTTTACAAGAGACTCATATTCGAACACAAGACCAAAAATATTTGATAAATACAAGATTAGGCACACATTATGTTGCAGCAGCATCAGAAAAGAAAAATGGCATTCTTATATATGTAAAAAGAGATTTATTTATTTATTTATTATTTATTTATTTATTTTATTTATTTATTTATTTATTTATTAAAATTTCTATGCCGCCCAACTCCCGCGGGACTCTGGGCGGCTCGAGATTTGACTGTCAAGTTAATTGAAGCAGATGATCAAGGAAGATTTTTAGCTATTTAACTTCTAACAAAAGGACAGAAAATACTGGTGATTGGTGTATATGCTCCGAATCAACAACAAGAAAAATTTTATGATCTTTTACATGCAAAGTTGACACAATGGGATTACAACACCTGCATTCTTTTAGGGGACTGGAATGGTGTTTTGGATGTCAAGAAAGATAAGAAGGGTCCTAAGCAAAATAGTTTTTTAAGAGCAAGATTGCCTAAATCTTTTTTTGAGATAATGGAAGACTGGGAGTTGAGAGACATTTGGTGTGAAAGAAACCCAGAAGAAAAAGGAACTGGCAGACGAGATCTCAGAACCACTGACCTATATCTTTCAAAGATCCTGGAGCACCGGGGAACTGCCAGAGGACTGGAAAAGAGCTGATGTAGTTCCCATCTTCAAAAAAGGGGAAAAAATAGATCCAGGAAACTACAAACCTATCAGCCTGACTTCAATACCAGGGAAGATTCTGGAAAAGATAATCAAGCAACGAATCAACGAACACCTAGAAGCAAACAAAGTAATAACCAAAAGCCAACATGGGTTTGTCAAAAACAGATCATGCCAGACTAATCTTATTGCATTCTTTGACAAAGTGACAAAATTAGTGGACCAGGGGAATGCTGTTGATATAGTTTACTTGGACTTCAGTAAGGCATTTGATAAAGTAGACCATAACCTATTACTAGATAAAGTAGAAAAATGTGGGTTAGACAGCAACACCACCAGATGGATTCAAAACTGGCTGACCAACCGCACTCAACGAGTAGTGCTCAATGGAACTGCATCTACATGGAGGGAAGTATGCAGTGGAGTACCCCAAGGCTCTGTTTTAGGCCCAGTACTCTTCAACATCTTCATCAATGACTTGGACGAGGGGATAGATGGGGAACTCATCAAATTTGCAGAGGACACCAAACTGGCAGGAATAGCCAACTCTCCAGAAGATAGGTTCAAGATTCAGAAGGATCTTGACAGACTTGAACATTGGGCGCTATCAAACAAAATGAAATTCAATGGTGAAAAAAGTAAGGTTCTACATTTAGGCAAGAAAAACAAAATGCACAGGTACAGCATATGTGGTACCTTGCTCAACAGTAGTAACTGTGAGAGGGATCTTGGAGTCCTAGTGGACAACCATTTAAATATGAGCCAGCAGTGTGCAGCAGCTGCCAAAAAAGCCAACACAGTTCTAGGCTGCATTAACAGAGGGATAGAATCAAGATCACGTGAAGTAATAATACCACTTTACAATGCCTTGGTAAGGCCACACTTGGAATACTGCATTCAGTTTTGGTCGCCACGATGTAGAAAGGATGTTGAGACTCTGGAAAGAGTGCAGAGAAGAGCAACAAAGATGATTAGGGGACTGGAGGCTGAAACATATGAAGAACAGCTGCAGCAACTGGGTATGTCTAGCTTAATGAAAAGAAGGACTAGGGGAGATATGATAGCAGTGTTCCAATATCTCAGGGGTTGCCACAAAGAAGAGGGAGTCAAACTATTCTTCAAAGCACCTGAGGGTAGAACAAGAAGCAATGGGTAGAAACTAAATAAGGAGAGAAGCAACTTAGAACTAAGGAGAAATTTCCTGACAGTTAGAACAATTAATCAGTGGAACAGCTTGCCTCCAGAAGTTGTGAATGCTCCAACACTGGACGTTTTTAAGAAGATGTTGGATAACCATTTGTCTGAAGTAGTGTAGGGTTTCCTGCCTAAGCAGGGGGTTGGACTAGAAGACCTCCAAGGTCCCTTCCAACTCTGTTATTATTATTATTTATTCACAAAAAATGTAATACACAGCAAACGAGATTTATATGCTGGATTTTGTATCACTATATCACAAGTCGAACACTTCCCAAGCGTCTAGGACTGTGTGATGTATTTTCGTATGATGCGCGCAGATCCAAGTACGGTGGCCTTTTGCAACTGACAGATCATGATTTTGTCAATGTTTATTGTTTTCAAATGCTGGTTAAGGTCTTTGGGCACAGCACCCAGTGTGCCGATTACCACTGGGACCACCTGTACTGGTTTATGCCAGAGTCGTTGTAATTCGATTTTAAGGTCCTGATAGCAGTTAAGTTTTTCTTGTTGTTTTTCATCAATTCAACTGTCACCTGGCATGGTGACATCAATGATCCACACTTTTTTATTTTCCACAATCGTGAGGTCTGGCGTATTATGTTCCAAAACCTTGTCAGTCTGAATTCGAAAGTCCCAAAGTATTTTGGCATGTTTGTTTTCAACTACTTTCTCAGGTTTATGATCCCACCAGTTCTTTACCACTGGTAGGTGGTAGTTGTGGCACAGGTTCCAATGAAGCATCTGGGCCACGTAGTTGTGCCTCTGTTTGTAGTCCGTCTGTGCGATTTTCTTGCAGCCGCTGAGGATATGATCAATTGTTTCATCAGCTTCCTTGCAAAGTCTGCATTTTGGGTCATCAGCTGATTTTTCAATCTTGGCTTTGATTGCATTTGTTCTAATTGCTTGCTCCTGGGCTGCAAGAATCAAGCCTTCTGTCTCCTTCTTCAGTGTTCCATTAGTGAGCCATAACCAGATCTTCTCCTTATCAACTTTTCCTTCAATCTTGTTGAGGAGTTGCCCATGCAAGGCTTTATTGCACCAACTGTCGGCTCTAGTTTGCATTGCAGTTTTCCTATACTGATGCTTGGTCTGCTGCACTTTCAGAAGCTTCCGGTTGTTTACTTCAATCAATGCAGGTTCTTTACTTTCTTTGACGTATTCTGCCAATGCATGTTTTTCTTCTTCTACTGTTTGTTTTACTTGTAAAAGTCCTCTGCCACCAGTTTTTCTGGGCAGATATAGTCTGTCGACATCACTACGAGGATGAAGTGAATGGTGAATGGTCATGAGTTTTCTTGTTTTTCTGTCCAAATTGTCCAGTTCAGCCTGTGTCCAGTTTATTATGCCAGCAGTATATCTTATAACAGGTATAGCCCAGTTGTTTATGGCCTTGATGGTGTTGCCTCCATTGAGCTTGCTTTTGAGAATTTTTCTGACTCTTTGTGTGTATTCTTTACTGACCACATTCTTCACATGATCATGTTTGATATTATCCAGTTGTAGTATGCCCAGGTATTTATAGGCCTCTGGCTGATGACACTTTATGGCTTGACCATTAGGCATGTTTATGCCCACACTTTCAGTGATTTTGCCCTTCTTCAATGCTACTGTGGCACATTTGTCCAAACCAAACTCCATGCTGATATCATTGCTAAAGATTCGGACAGTGTTGGTCAGAGACTGAATTTCAGTTTCAGTTTTTCCATACAACTTCAGATCATCCATGTACAACAGGTGTGAAATTTTATTAGATTTTTTGGATGTTTGATAGCCAAGGTTTGTTTTTTGTAAGATTGTTGACAGTGGGATCATGGCAATGATAAAAAGTAATGGTGACAATGAGTCTCCCTGGAAAATTCCTCTTTTGATGTTGACAAATCCATAATTTTCATTTCCCACAAACAGTTCAGTTTTCCAGTGCTTCATCATGTTTTCAATAAAACTGCCAACATTTTTACAAATCCCAATGGTGTCTAGGCACTTGATGATCCAACTGTGTGGGAGTGAATCAAAAGCTTTTTTATAGTCAATCCATGTTGCGTGAAGATTAGTTTTTCAGCTTTTGCAATTCTCCAGAATCATTTTATCGATCAAAAGCTGATCTTTTGTGCCCCTGCTTTTTCGTTTGTTGCCTTTCTGTTCATCTGGTAAGATGTCATTCTCTTCCAAGATAATCTTGAATTCTGTCAGCCATAATGCCAGTCAATAGTTTAAACATAGTGGGTAGACATGTTATTGGCCTATAATTTCCTGGTGCTGCTCCTTTTGCTGGGTCTTTTTGTATCAGATATGTTCTCCCAGTTGTCAACCATTCACTGATACTTCCTTTTTGCAGCATCTCATTGAATTTTTGGGCCATTTTTTCATGCAGACTGGTCAGATGTTTGAGCCAAAATCCATGCAGTTGATCACTGCCAGGTTATGTCCAGTTCTTTACTTTCCTCACAAGTTTGCTGATCATTTCAGTTGTTATTTGCATCTGTTCCATTTTCTTGTGTGAGAATTTTTCCTCAAACTCTTTTATCCACCCAGCATTTTTGTTATAGTCCTTCTCATTTTCCCAGAGCTCTTTCCAAAATGCAGTTGTTTCAGTTTTCTCAGGCTTTTCAACTACTATGTCTGTTGATTGATTCAAGGTCTGGTAGAACCGCCTTTGGTCTAATTGAAACAGTTGGTTTTGTTTGTACTGGGTGATTCTGGCTTCATATCTTTCAATTTTTCTGGCTGTTGCTGTAATTTGTTCTTTCACAATTTCCAGAACTTCTTCGATTTTTCTGGTATTCAGCCAGTACCTTCTGATCAGGTATTTTTTGATCTTCTCATTCTTCAAGTTGCTTGCATCTGATCGTAAACTTTTTATTTTCAACTCCAACCTGATCTTCCATTTTGGTTTTCCAGTTGATTTTCTAGGAGGCTGCAGGAGCCCAAGCTCTTCTGTTACTATTACTGCTGTACTATAAGCAAACTGATTTATTTGTTCAATGGATGCTATTTGGACCGTAGCAAGTACAGTGTTCACATCCTTCATCAGCGGTGCAAGTCATTTTTTGGGCACAGTTTTCAAAGTTGGAAGCCGTCTTCTTACTGCATTTAATAAAGTATGGGCTGTGAGTTTATCCTTCAGTTCTTGTTGCCTTGTTGTCAATGTTCCTGGTGTTGCAACAAAGACATCAAGTTGTAGCTCCTTTTCATTTTCTTGAAAAATTTCCATATTTTCTTCTGGTTCAGTTTGTTCAATGACTCCTAATGTTACTGAAACGTCAGCCACTGTCTGTACAGTAGCCTGATGTTCATTTGCTTCGCAACTTTTTTGAATTTCTTCAAGTTCAACCTAACTGTATACTTTATTTCTGATTATGAATCTTCTTTGATCAGCCAGTCGAAGTTCAGTTATCTTTGAGTCAGGGTATACTTGTTTCCACAGTTGGTACATCCTTTTTTGGTAGCCACGCTTTTGAGGTTCTGATTTGTAGTAGCATTTCATTACTGTACGATTCTCTGACATGGTGTATTTCTGCCGCTTCTGTAATTGTTCATTTGAGTTTTGATTCCGTAACCCACTTTCCGGCGAATGCCCAGAATCAGCAGCATCTGCCGTGGACCTTTTTATCCTGGCCGACGGCCGAGCCAGTATAGACTTCGATTTTGTTTGTTTCTCCATAATACTAATGAGTTAGGTGCTCTTAGTTCTATTCCTCAGCTGAGACCACTCTGACTTGGTTGAACCTTCTGGTAGTAACACTACCATCAGCACAGCTCTCAGCATCATTGGAGCAGTTAAGCCCCCCCACCACAGCAAGGTGGCACCCATTGGGGGGGTTATTATTATTATTATTATTATTATTATTATTATTATTATTATTATTATTATTATTATTATTATTATTATTATTATTATTATTATTATTAAAAGGATTTTACTTTTTATTTAGACAGACATCAATCGTTTTCAAGGATTGATTTTATTTTAATTACTAATGATCTTTTTTCTAGGGTGGAGAAAAACGAAGATTTGTACAAAGGCATTGACAGATCATAGCCCAGTTTGGTTGGAATTGGAATTTGGTGAAGGACCCAGAAGGTCTTGGAGGTTAAATGATAATTTGTTTAGATATGAAGATAACGTAAAAGAGTGTAAAAAATTTATGAATGAATTCTTTGTCATGAATATGCAGAAGGGTACTTCAATGGAGATGGTTTGGGATGCAAGTAAGGCTTACATGAGAGGTATCCTGATATATTTGGATAATAAATTTAGAAGGAAGAAGGAACAAAAAAGGAAAGAATTGGAGGAGGATATTAAAAAACAAGAGAGGGCTTTAATCTTAAAACCATCAGATAAGAAAATTAAGGAGACAATTAATTTACTAAAAGGTCAATTTAACATGTTAATAGCAGATCAAGTCGCAACTAATTTACAATATATTAAACATAACACTTTTTGCAATGCAAATAAACCGGGTAGGTGGTTAGCTTATATGTTAAGAAAAAAGCAAAAATCAAGGACAATAGAGAAAATAAAATATAAGGGTAAGGAAGTTTTCGAACATGAATTGATTAAAAAATCTTTCCTAGAGTTTTATTCAGGGTTGTATAAGGGTGGTAATGTTAAAGATAAGGATATAGATAGATATTTGCAAAATGGGAACATGCACATAGCTTCCAAGGAGCAGATGGAAACTTTAAATCAACTGATAACCTCCAAGGAAATTTTGGTGGTAATCAAACAGTTAAAAGTGGGTAAAGTTCCAGGTACAGATGGTTTGACAGCTGTTTATTATAAAAATTTGCAGGAGGAAATGGTGGAACCTTTGAAGGTTTTATTTAATAATATACAACAAGGAGGCAAAATACCCCCAACGTCAAGAACATACAGATCCCAAATATTATAGGCCAATTTCACTTTTAAACATAGATTACAAAAATTTTGCTAAAATATTAGCAAATAGATTAATGACAATCATGCAACAAATGATTCATCGAGAGCAAACTGGTTTCTTAGTTGGTAGACAAATGAAGAGTAATGTAAGACAAATAGTTAACTTATTAGAATATTTGGGAAGGAACAACCAGGTCCCTGCAGTATTAGTGTTTTTGGATGCTGAGAAAGCTTTTGACAGATTGAATTGGCAATTTTTATTAAAATTAATAGAAAAGATGCAGCTTGGAGATTATTTTACACAATCTATCAGGGCGATATACCAAAAACAAACAGCTCAAATAATAATTAATGGTGGATTAACAGATATTTTTGATATAGAGAAAGGAACAAGACAAGGATGTCCTTTATCGCTTTTGTTGTTTATTTTGACTATGGAAATTTTACTTAGTAAAATAAGGGAGTTCGAGATAATAAAGGGAATTAAAATTAGACAGGAAGAATACAAGTTAAGAGCATTTGCGGATGACCTGATTGTCACCTTGACTCAACCATATCAATCTATTATAGCTTTGATGGAAATTATTAATTTATATGGACAAGTATCCGGTTTTAAAATTAATATAGATAAAACCAAAATAATAGCCAAAAACATGACTAGAAACCAAGAAGAAAAAATACAAAGGGTTTCGGGATTTGAGATAGTTAAGAAGGGCAAATATTTAGGGGTTTATATTATGTCTACAAATATGAAACTATATCAGCATAACTATGAACCATTATGGCAAAAAATACAGAAAAAGATGGAAAATTGGAAAAAACTACAATTGTCTTTGTTGGGTAGGATAGCCACAGTAAAAATGAATGTTTTACCAAGGTTTTTATTTCTTTTTCAAATGATCCCTATACTTAAAAGAGATGACAATTTGAAGGAATGGCAGAAGGGCATAAATAAATTTATTTGGGCAGGGAAGAAACCGAGAGTAAACCAGAAAATAATGCAAGATACACGAGAGAGGGGAGGATTAAGAATGCCTAATTTAAGATTGTATTATGAAGCAGCTACCCTCTCAGCAATTACCGACTGGATTAATTTGACGGAAGACAGGATTTTAAATATAGAAGGCTATGGGCTGATCTATGGATGGCATGCTTATTTAGTGTACAATAAAAAAGTAGACAGGGCTTTTAGGAGTCATATATTAAGAAACGCGCTATTGCGGGTCTGGAAAAAGTATCAATGTAAATTAAATGATAAATTACCCATTTGGACAGTACCCAGACATGCGATAGAAAATATAAATTTGGAACAAAAGCAAGATAAAATTACATATAAAGAACTTCTTTATGAAGAAGGAATTAGATTACAGTTAAAATCTATGGAGCAATTAGGTCAAGAAGGAATAATTAGAACCTGGTTTCAATATGGGCAATTGCAGGCTAGATGGAAAGAAGATTTAAAAACTGGTATCTTGCAGCAAGATGATAAGTTGATAATTCAAATAAAAAATAAAGGTCCAATGCATATGAAAAGATTGTATAATGTGTTAGTGGAACTAGATTCGGAAACAGAGCTAGTTAAGGACTGTATGATAAAATGGGCTCAAAACATTGGAGAACCTATAATGATGGAAACATGGGAAAAGATAGGGGTTAGAAACGTAAAATTTACACAAGCTCAAAATTTAAGAGAAAACTTTTATAAAATGTTTTATAGATGGCATTTAGATCCTAATAAACTAGCTCGTATGTATCCAAACTTACAACCTAAATGCTGGAGATGTGAATGTGAAGATGCTATGTATTTTCATATATGGTGGACTTGTAAAAAAATTAAGGCTTTTGGGATAAAAATTTGGTGGATTATTCAAAATATCTTAAAGAAAAAGACTAAGTTTACACCACAGGTTTTTTTTTGTTGGGAATAATTATGGACTGTACTGTAATAGAGACTAAATTGGTTTTGAATTTGATAACAGCTGCCAGGTTGCTGGTAGCACAGTATTGGAAGAAAGAAGATATACCTACCATCGAGGAATGGATATTAAAAGTTGTACATCTGGCCGAAATGGCAAAAATCTCATCATATCTTAAAGATCATTCAAATGAGAGAGATATATTGGAATGGAGTAGATGGACTGATTATATTCAAAAAAAGTATCAGATTAAGAAGATATAAATAGTTTAATAATGATATATGTTAAATTTTTAGAATGTGTTTAAAAGGTTTTAAATAACAAGGAGTTAAAGAACTAGAGAAATTTTGAAGCTATAATTTGTTAGTATATTTTAATTTTATGTTTACTGAATACTATACCCTGTGCTTTTTCTGGGAAGTCAGGGGGGAGGAGGGGGGAAGGGAGGGGGTTGGGGGGCAGGGGGGGAGAAAAAGAGAAAAATGTTTGTACTTTGTACTAATAAAACTTTTTGAATAAAAAAAATCCACATCCTGATTTACATTCTGTTCTTCTTGAGAGTTCAATTTTTGCAACACCAATGGTCCCAAGCATTCATGCTTGGCAATGGAGGTCTCCTCAAAGGAGTACCTCCTATCCATGTATCCAGACAAAGGGAGAGAAAGAAAGAAGGAAAGAAAGAAAGAGAGTGGAAGAAATAGAAAATAGGGAGAGAAATGAAAGGAAGGAAGGAAGGAGGAGAAACAGAAAACAGGGATACTGGGGAAAAGAAAGAAAGGGAGAGAAAGAGAAAGAGAAAACAGAGAGAGAAAGGAAGGAAGGAAGGAAGGAAGGAAGGAAGGAAGGAAGGAAGGAAGGAAGGAAGGAAGGGAGTGGAAGAAATAAAAAACAGGGAGAGAAATGAAAGGAAGGAAGGAAGAAAGGAAGAAAGGAAGGAAGAGAAACAGAAAACAGGGATACTGGGGAAAAGAAAGAAAGGGAGAGAAAGAGAAAGAGAAAACAGAGAGAGAGAAAGGAAGGAAGAAAGGAAGGAAGTGGAAGAAATAGAAAACAGGGAGAGAAATGAAAGGAAGGAAGGAAGGAAGGAAGGAAGGAAGGAAGGGAGGGAGAGGAAGGGAGAGAAACAGAAAACAGGGAGGGAAAGAGAGACACATTTGCCACACACAGGGAAACCACAATCGCAGACCCTGAACCCAACCCACACATAGGGAAACTACAATGCTCATGTATGGTACAACAATAAATTTATTCAAATTCAACAATATTTTCAAACTCAGCAATAGTTTCAAATCCAACAATATTTTCAAACTCAGTCTTTTCAAACTCAAACACAACAATTTATTCCAATGCAACAGTTTATTCCAATACAGTTGTCATATCATCTTCTTCCACAATATCATCATCAAAAAAATCCACATCCTGATTTACATTCTGTCCTTCTTGAGAGTTCAATTTCTGCAACACCAATGGTCCCAAGCGTTCATGCTTGGCAACGGAGGTCTCCTCAAAGGAGTACCTCCTATCCATGTATCCAGCTCTTATAGCATTTGCCACACATTCGTCAGTAATT